>JABCKG010007621.1:0-31121 GCA_018851835.1 Hypsizygus ulmarius | reverse complement strand
AAAATAAAAAAAGGAAGAGAGTGTGCGATTGAGACGTAGGGACGTCGACGATTTGGGATTGAGCACAGATCGCATCTTTTAATTAACTGCTTGATGAGCAGATCGTGTGGGTTACCGTCGAGGAGGTAGATTACGCGGGGGGGTTTTTTTTTTTTTCGTATGGTAGGTGGAGGTAGCGACGTCACAGGCGTACTTACGAGCGTTTGCAGACTATTTCTGGAACCATCGAGAATGGGTTGCGAAGAGAGATTTGGGTGAGCAAGAAGAAAGATTTGGGTACTTAAGTCTTGAAGACTTCGGAACGAACATCGCGAAAGAATTACAGTACTGTAATACCAAGTTGTTGACGGAAAGAGACTCGGACTCGTTGATCCACGGGCAGCTGGTGACAGAAGTATATCCTCATAACAAGTTTCCTTGGTTTGGGGGGTCGGGGGGCAAGGTGGGGGGCTACAAAAGCTAGGGATAATGTGCAGGCGTGAAAATGAAACCAAGAGGAGTTTCCGTCGGGTACCGAGTATCATGCAGTCTTGTTGTACAGAAGTAGGGAAGGAGAGACTCCTAGACATTAGTTGACGCGTGCCTGGGACGGCATACTATGGGCAACTTGAAGGCGTTCCCACAAACGCGATATTCATCTGGAACAGACGGACTGTAGAAAACGTGGTGTCTTGATGATGTGAGGTGATTGGCGGCATGGAAAGATGAGACAACTGGCCGCCGCGGATGCATATCCTCGTGACGGGAGCATTTCCTCGAGAGTCCTAGAGTCTAGACAGCCTCTGCATACCCTAAGTAACAAATCTCAAGCAACAGGAAGACGACTCCAGATGCTTCACGACTGTCTGACCTCGAGGCAAGGCACAAGCTGTCAATGACGTCTCGAACAACATTGAGGCTATGCCGACTTTGATCACAGATCACAAAGTTCGCTTTCTCTTCTGGGCCCGCCGCAGCCCATTAAACAACCAGGTCCTGCTTGGCCCTCTTGACTTACCCACTATACCAACCCGAAATCTGCTAGATACCATGAGTCTGGACCAGAATCTCTTCACTCTCAACCTCGTGCAGAACAAGGACAACCCGAATGTCGTCGATCTCGTCGATCCTTCTGGGACTGTGCATTATCGGAAGCAACGTGTATCTGGCAATGAATACAAAGCGGAGGTGTATGGTGCGTTCCATTCGACATGAAATCTCACCTTACCATGGCTGATAGAGATTTCCTGAGAAATAGATCCCATATCCCAATCGCTTCTCGTCACGGCAACATCCCCGACAGTCACAAGCAAAGCCAAGACGCTCGAGCTATGCAACCCCACCACCGTCGTCGACCTGAAATACACCGGGACGCTGTCGTTTCGCTGGGGTTTCAAATGGGAAGAGTGAGGCAATTCGTGTTTCATGAGGCCTGCTTCTGATTTCATCGTTTATACGTACTCGCGAACCTTGAAGACACGAGTTTGAGTGGAAGCGCGAGGAATGCTTCATGCTTCGCAAACCGGACCCGCCTGTGCTGGTCGCAGTTACCAAGGAGCCTGCTGGCAGATTGAAGACCACGTCCGTTCAGATTCTGGACTATAATCTAAATCGGTGCGAAGGCACCCATCGCTTTCAGCTGAACCAATGCTCATGCTAAGAAATTTCATTCCAGATTTGATATCAAAGACAGGAAAGGTCTCGAAATCGTGATCCTCACAGCTCTCTTGACGTTCCAAGACGTGAACGAGGGTTATCACACGCCGCACGAAGAGTCGCCCGGCTCTACACCGGGACTTGGAAGGAAAGCTTCAGCATCCACGACTACACCGCCTCCACCTCCGCCGAAACCTGCGCCCAAGACAGGGGTTGATAGAATTGCGGAGATGCAAGCCATCCGGGAAGAATACAACGAGATTACGGTCGAGGAGGAGGGTCATGTGAACGACTACGCGGAATATTGCTCTCGTCTTCTCCAGGTACGCGAAGAGAAGTGGATCTTCCCAACCGATATGTTTCACTAAATGACAATGACGCGGTTGCAAAGGACGATGCTATGTTGTTTGTGACCGTGCGATCTGCTACCGCTGAACAGGTGCCCAAGGTCCTGCAGGTCGTGGAACAGACTAAACGAATTCGGCATAAAGCAGGTCAGAGTATCGGCGCCTTTTCGCTTGCCGTGGTTTGTCTAATTTATTATCGTCCAATGTAGGCGACGATGTAGAGACGAAACTACATCAGTATGTGTTGTATGACACAACGGACAAAGGGCCGAAACGCATCGTCCTTGATGATGACCAACCGAAAAACAAGTATACCCCGCCGAACAGCCTCACGGTGCACCTCAGCAAAATCGACATGCCCGAGCTAGAGCCCAAGGCCGGCATCCACGACAAAGCGCACAACGACAAAGACAAACACGGCAAAGACAAACCCAGCAAAGATAAATCCACGAAGGACCATAAGAAGAAGGAAGCTGGGGAGAAAAAGGGTCGGTGGAGATGATTTCCATGCGTTTCTCGTCTCTGCTTTGTTGACTCAGTGTTATACCTCATTCTTGCTTTCCATCGTCTTTCGATAATAGCCGCCAAACCTGCAACCCAGCCTTCAACATCAGTCAAACTCACCAAAAACCCAATCCGCGCTCCATCGCCCAAGTTCCGCATCCACGCACATGAAGTCCACCCTTACCAACCCTCACCCTCGCCTTCCCAACTCAACAACCCCGCCCCCTCCTCTTCCTCCTCTTCCCGTCCCGGGAGCTCCCACTCGCCTCCGAAATTCCCCACCCCGAGTACTACTGCATCATGGAACAACAACGCCCAGCAGCCTTTCCACGGTGGCGGCGGCGGCGGATCCGGACAACAAAGCTTCTACGGTCCAGGTGCGTATGCGCCCCCGCAGCACGCCCCTCATGGGCTGTCGCCGCTGCCGTCGCCACCCCAGCCGCAGAAACCCACGTCTGTCGTGGCAGGCCTTTTTGATAGTCTGCGTCGACGATAGAGCGGTATCCGGCGTGTTGCGCTGTATCTAATTTTCATACATATTTGGTGCGACGGAAACCGTTGTCTACCGTTATGAGAACGTCCACTTGGATCCGATCGTGCGAGGATGTATTTTTCTCATGGGGAGGATGAAGTGTTCGTTATCCTTTCGAGTGCCCTTTCACCCGTTTATGTATGTACTGGTATACTTACTGTGCAAGTTGTACATATGCTTTTTTATCGGGTTAGTTTGTCAGAAGGCATGGGTTTCACGAGGAATCGGATTCATTATTCAATTGCGTATATGCTTTATGTTTCCCGCAGCTTCATCAGTAGGTTACAAGAAAGCATTCACGCCTTACTACCTCTTGGTCGTTCAAGTTTACTCTCTTTTACTCTTCATCAACGGTTATTTATCGCCTACGTCCCGATTCCCGATTCCCGATTCCCGATTCAGCATCCCAAAAAGGCGTAGCGCAACGCCGCAACCAACTCAAGACGCCGGCGCTTTACCCGCTTACCCGCCTCCACCTCGTATTTCACACTATCACACAGATCTCTGAATCAAAAATTAAATAAATATGCACATACCGCCGCCCTGCAGCTCATATAAGTAGTAGTAGTGCGGTCATAATTTATAAAATCGCCCGAATGACAATGGGTGTGTGGCGCGTGGCGTCCCTGAGCGGGCGTGAACTTGGTTTACTGCGTCCGCCGATAATCGATGGCTTACCATACCAATGCTGTTATCGATGGATGGTTTGAACGCGGTCCGCAAGGGTCCGCATCGATATCGGTTCATGATCAGTCGTGTTCAGCCACACACATCACCGGTTATTTTCTTGTTATGTATTACATAGCACGGTCCTGACCGCCGTAACGTATGTACAGTACATACATAGACAATCATACTTATCTGACTTACTTACTTACTTCTGAATGGCATGGAAACGTGCTGTAACGTTACGCGTCGGAGGCCCAAAACGTTAAAGGTCCTTATAGAGCAATAGCGTACGTATACTCCGGACGACGACGCTACGTATGCAGCGTGTTCGCCTAATCACAGTACTTATATCATATATCAATATCCATGAACATTGAACCTCGACAACACGCGTCCGCGTCGGAGGACCGGGACGAATTTTGTCAGGCAAAGCATGTAAGCATGTAAGATTGACATGTCGAAAGCGTTGAGTGACACCACCAACTGAACACTGACAGGTTCCATTGTTCGATATCGATGCCACTTCCGTAACTCGATCGCCTTGCGTCCACGTCTCCCTAATATATAGTTAATTATAACGAGAAAAATTGCCAAAAAATGCACATTTGGATCGATGATGATCAAGATCAAGATCGTGCACGCTAATAGAATTACGAGTCGAGTGCAAGGTCACGGGGGTGTGCGAGTACTGTGGCGAGTTAAAGAAACACGGGACGGGAGGAGGTTTAAATTCAGCATGGTGCTACTGTATGTGCTATGTACGAGTAGTAGTGGCAGTGGTACAAAAACAAGAACAAGAACTGTATGTATGCGCTCGCAGAACGCAGAGGGAACGACGCTACTGTACTTATTAGAGTATGCGATATTGATATAAGGGTTACAGCAGTGTCCTGTCAGCGGGTACAAGCACATTGAGGGAATGAAGGTATCTGAGCAAGCAAGCGAGAGAGAGAAAGACAAAGTCCAAAGAGCGGCAGGTAGGGAAAGAGGGAGGGAGGGAGGGAGGGGAGGGGGTACAGACACCAGCACATGTGTATGCGTAACGTGTATGCACAAGCAAAGAGCGATTTTCACCCCGCACGAGCCCAGAAGGTGGCTCGTGCGATTAAGAGAGCTGTAGAAGAGTATGGAACATGCGAAAGGGACGGGAGTGTTCGTCGAAAAGGGATTAGGGGGGGGGAGGGGGGGGGGATAAAGGAACAGTGAAGACGTCTCGATGCTCTTGGTTGCGTTTCGTCGTGCGCCTGGTGGTACAAAGCCTGTCGTGTAGGCTAGGCTGTAGTAGATGGTAGCAAATACAGTACAAAGGCTAGCCAGAGCATGGAGGTGTAGTTGCGTTGTGTATTGTACTTCGCCAGCGAGGGCGTATTTGTCGGGCATGCGACGGGGGAAAGTGGGCTCCTAGCGATGGAGACAGACCTCACGAGACACTCGCGACCTCAATAAAGCTCCTCCAGCTCCACCCAGACATCTCCGAATCGTCACCCTGCAGATCAATGAAGCTTTTCAGCGGGAACCAATCCTTCGACGTGCGGGAGGACTGGTTGCGTTTTGTTCGCGAGAAGGATGAGCGGGAGGTCACCAGGGACGGGAAACCGGTCTTCGCGCCGTGCTGCAGACGTAACGTGGGTGGTGCGGGGAAAACGACGTCTTCGGGCTCGAGGATCGGACTCAGACTCTGCTGTCGACTCTCTACATCTACATACGACCGGTCCTCGTCGTCCTCGTCATCGCTCATGTACATAAAGTTGCGCGCGGCGGGCATGGATTTCGCCATGGCCTTGCGGCGGGTGGAGTCCGAGCGGCCTTCGAGGCGTGCGAGGGCATGGGAACGGTTGATCTTGCGCACACGGATCGATAATGTGGATGTGGAGTCGTCGCGATTGGGGAGGGTGAGGACGAGGGGAGGGGCGGGGGTACGGGATATGACGAGGGAAGGTGCGGATTGGGATGCGCGCTCTAGGGTGAGACCGAGGGAGGGGCCGATGGCGATGGAGGGCAGGCGGGGTGGCATGGACGCGATGGATGAGATGGAGGGTGATGATGGTCTCCGAGTGGTTTGTGTAGGCACGGCGGGGAGGGTTGTGGACGGTGCGGGTTTGGGGGAGGGAATGGTGCGCAGGGAATCACGGGAGAGCCGTAGACGGATGGATGTGGGCAGAGGCGGTGCGAGGTGGTGCGTGTTGGGCACTTCCGGGATATGACTGTGGGTTAGAGGTTAGTGGGGAGTTTGGGAGGTGGATGGAGGGTGGATGACGTACGGAAACATGGTGACGGCTCTTATGGAGCTGGAAGCCTTGCGTCTCAGACTGGCGGAGCGCAGCGAGTTGGATTCAGCCAGATCCAGGGAGAGGAACGAGCGGAACTCAGATGTATCACGCTTGGCCTGGAGAGTAAAGTAGTACGCGGACGAGCCATCTGCAGACGACGGGGATCGCGGCGAGTCTGTGGGCAGGCTTCCTCTGCGGGGACCAGGGGACGATGGAGAGGTGTCGCACGTGCACGGCTCCGACAACAACCCAGATGTGAAGAAGGGCGAGTAGGGGGAGTTTGTGTGGAACATGGTTGGGGGGGCAGGGGAGCGCTGTTTGGTTGTGGAATGGATGTGCGTTTATATGACTCTGAGGACACCGTGAAACACCCGCCAGATCAGATCGATCCACACACAAATCGGGACATTTCAGGGCCAATGCATTAATCACTCCGAATCATAAATTTCGTCGTCCCACCTCTCACGCCATATCTCCATATCAATCTTCCCCGCCTTCCCAGTCCAAGCTATCCATTCTCCAGTCACTAATACTTCATTTACTTCACCCCTCGCAATCTACCCATGATCCGCTTGGTATCGGTATTTCCATCCCCCGCCTTTTTTTTTTCTTTCGCAATTTCAACATGCGTCACGCACGTTGATGCCACGTTCGTATTCGCATAGATTCGCATCGTCGCTTCCTTCCCGATGCCTTTGTATTCCTGTTTCTGTAGGCGTCTGTGGGTTCACATCTATCTACCACACATTCCTCACCTATTGTTCTCAGACCTGCCATCGTATCCAACCTGTAATCTGAATACGCTTCGAGATGCTTCCCTGCATATGCAAACCCCAACTGACTCACACAAAAGAAAGAAACAAAAGAAACACAATTTGCTTGCCAATCCTTGCAGGCAAAACACGTCACTTTTGACCCGCCCGACTCGACCCAGACCAAGCCCTTCTCGTTTCTGAAACACTGGGCGCCCCCGGAACCAAACCCCACGTGTCGGGATCGGAGTCGTCCGTTGCCATGCATGTTCCCAGCGCCGTGCCACTGATACAGTACGGTAGCATGTAGCCTGTAGCGCTGGCAGCATATTTTTTTTTTTTGAATACGATCGATACATATGACTTGTTTACTTCCCCGGGTGTTGACACGGACGACACTCGGCAAAGTACCTATGACACTTGAGCGCTGCTCCCACTGTTATTATTATAGCTGCTGCCTGCAGGCAACAACAGCAACCATCGACGGTATCCTGATTCCTGATTTCTTTTACATAACCCACGCATCTTGGAGTAAGTCCCACCACAATTGACGCGAAGTCTGCGTCATAAGAAGCCTATTGAAATTGGGTCAACGAAGCAGTAACTGTATCTCTACCTTATCTCGCTGACATTCGAATTCACACTGTAATCTGACTCGACCGTCGTCTAGATCTACATATCCATGATGTATCTATTCTATGCTCAAGAAGTTGGAGCAAGGTAAATAGATCTCGCCATACGCAACGTGCACAACACATGTTCTCCACACTTCCATCTTGCGCCATCACCTGCTGTTGCTGTCGAGTCAATCGGCGCCCTTCCTCGTCCTCCCCGTTCGACCGGCGGGTCCGCAACGTCAACGGTCATATAAATACACCCGTTTTCGTTTATCCAGCCCGAATCCGACCTACAGTCTCTGAGTCTCTGAGTCTTTTGCAAACGTGGACATCGACGCCTTGTCGACGGACCAATCGACGCCCATTCCATTCCGACGTTCTCTGTTCTGAGACATGATGCACCGATGCTACGCTACTATGATCTACTGTACTCTAGCTACATATGATGATATCCGGCCGGGAATCAACTGATCGCACATCGAAAAAGGGGGGGGAGCGGAGAGAGGATCTGATTCTTTGTGGCACCGAAACACGGATCCGGACTGGCCAATAGGGTTGATTTCCAATGCGCACATCCCGCTGGAGAGTCGGATCCTTGCACCAGACATGGGATTGCCGGCCAATATATACTGTAGGATTGATTGCGCACCTCTGGGCCCAGGACGACGGCTGCTTTCCTCCGTGTGTGTGTGTGTGTGTGCGCAATTATCGTTTGGCAACCTCGAGTAAGTAGGCCTCGGAACGAAACGAAAAGAAACGGCACTAGGGAAGAGCTCGAGATCTTTTTGTCACCGCCATCAGTCGCGATCGAGGACGTCCCAGGACTGGCCAATTATGTAGCTAGCCTACATAGCACTACTTCAGCACTACGACCGCCCCGGCCCTCTGCAGCTCTATGTCATCGTTCATCGTCAATGCTCTGGATCGTCGACGTCGACGCGCATCTCGGGATTACTTATTAAATGTTACTACATATCGACAGTGACCTCATATTTCATCGGGGGTGGACCCACTATTAATAACCAATAGCTACTGCCATTGGACGCGCATAGTCTCGGCGGGCTAGGCTGGCATGGACCGGTTTTTTTTTGCGCGCCGCAGTCTGGACTTGCACTGCAGTAAGCGGGCAGGTCTTGGTGGAGATACATAGTACTGCTAGTGGCGGACACGAGCTAGAGGTCATGCTAGCTGCAAGGCAGTGGCGACGACACTCAAAGCCCACCCAACCTTTTCCCTTGCCACCGGAGTACCTATGATAGTGTACATACTACGGGTTCACAGGATATAATTGCGACTGGTCCAATTTGTGCGGCGGCGGCGCCTCGAGCTTGAGCTTGAGCTTGGTCGGCGGCCCGACTCGCATGTGCCTAAGTACGGATCCATTTTTGTTTTCTCGATGTCGATGACGATAATATTAGTCTCGGCTTTCCCATTCTCTCACGTAGGTATTGGGTGAAGCATACTTATATGCCAAGTACCTACAATGCAAATCAGTTCTACCTAATGTTACTACATATATCCACCAGCCAATGACAGTCCGCGCAGAGTTCAAGAGTCCAAACGCCTCTCTCCAAGAAGTGTCCAGAGAGTCCAGGCTTGAATGGTGAATGATGTCCGAGTACCCCGAGTGTCTCGCCACAATAATCAATTATCGACAAAAAAACTCCCGCCGTGTTCCCGCCCTATTTGTCCCCCCCGACGCGTGATCTCGGTGCCTTTTCTCTCTCCTGTTTCTTTTTCCTCTTCTTTTTTTTCTAAGCGATTAATTCCAGATAAGCGAGTTGGGGGATGGATGGGATTGGGCGTCGGGGCCGATCCTTGCAGTGGTGTTCTTTCCGTTGGCACGTCAAATTAGTGTTCTAGGTATTCCTTTCCATTCCTGTTCATTAGCAGTGAAGCTTGAAGCTTGAAGCGCGCTATTTTCCACTCAATGCTCTCTGTGCTCGGGCCGCCGGGTGCTGTTGAGATCTTTAAATTTGTTTTGTTAAGTATCAAGCGTAAGATATATAGTATTCGTATTATATACGCCGATATTAAAGCTTTTGCTGATCTCTAGGAACCAGCGACGCGGCTTTGGGAGGAGGAGAGTTTGGCGGTTGCTGAACCAACGACGCGGTGGTGCCCCAAGGGCGCGCCGTGCAACTTCCCATACCCGCATTTGGGCAAAACCTTCCGACGAGTCCATGGCAGGATCATCACACTCGGACTTGGGTTAACTTTGGATCGTTGACTCGACCCAGCTATCGAACTGGTTTGGCTCTGTGGTGTCTTTGCCTGGTATGTAAGTATGTATGTACGAGCGCTGCAGAATGGCTTGTCAATGTCGGAGCTTGTTGGCGTCTTCACTTATCTCCAGGTACAACACTCTTCACTAGTCTCCAGGTACGCGCAGCCTCAGAACTCTATCGGCTCGGGACCGTGACATAAGTATCCCTGACGATGGTACCTATGACCGTTCCTTGACTGGGGATGTATCTACTATCGATATATTCTACAGTAAACCCACCGTGGCCAATCAAGACGCTGGCATCTGGATCCACCACGTTCCCTACTGAGCACACAACTTATGGTAGGCCCGCTCACTGGTCATCGGAGTTTACTACCTATAGCGAAGTGTCCAATCGCAATCGGCTCAGTCAATCTTAACTCCCAATGTACAGTACTACTGTGTCTCCGCCGTATTGATATGCGCGCTATCGCAATGGATGGAACGTCTTGGAGCTCGCCGCTCAGGTCTTTCTTTCCCGTTCTTTCCTGGCTTCCGAGTGAAGTGGCGACACTGATATGGTATGGTATGGGCCCACCGGAGCTATGAAGTTGTTCTCTACCACCTGCCTCGTTGCTTTACCACCAGCGTCGCTAACTTCGCACCAGGTGCCATGTCGTCCCCGGAATTATTCGCTCCCTGTCCTGACCAAGTACCAACTATAAGGCACCGTTTCCCTCGACATACTTAACAATCTTATCGTCCGGTCTATTTACCAGTCAGACAGCTGTCAGCTCGCTGTTCAAAGGCTTTCGAGGCGGCCGGCCCCTCTTTCAGTCGTGATGCTTGAATGCCGGATCTACAATTGCTTGATGCTTTTTCGGACTAGGATGTTCAATCGGACCGTATCCGAATGTCGATATCTCCTTCCAGGCGCACGTTGCTCGTGTTAACGTACCTGGGGGTATGTGGCGCGCCTGTACGCGCCCAGTGTCGCTTGGTTGTCAAGCTGGTCACTCGTGTCCGTGAACGGGAATATAGAATGCCCGATATAACGTCGGCGAGAAACACAAGCGACACGACATTGCACGCAATCTTCAAAGCGGATTCAGATCAGCATAAACGGAAGTCGCCCTACGAAAATCCTCAGTAAGGTCAGTAAAAGAAGATGCACGACTTTAATCGCCCGTCCATCCAAGCCGCCGTAAGTCCCGCTTACACTCCTCCCGCTCCTTCTGCACCCTCGTCCAATCCTCCACAACCTGCGCAAACCCGCCTCCGCCCCCATCCACCAACTTCAGCATCGTCTCGTATTCCTCCAACTGACGGTCCAGCGCACGCTCCTCATCAGCCAGCTTACGCTCATCCTTCTTCAATTTAGCGTGCGCGGTGGAAAGCGCGTTTGCTACGGTTTCTTGGGTGCCTTTTGATGATTTGTGGTTGTATAGTGCTTGGTAGGCACGCGCGCGTAGTAGGGATAGCTTGATGAGTGAGGTTTCGATTGTGGCTGCGAGGAGATCGTTTGAGGCGGAGCGGTTGCTGTTGAGTTGAGGAGGGTATTTTGATAGGGCTTGTGATAGGCTGAATTGGAGTTGGGAGTGAGCCTGGATAGGTGGATTTGTTGAGATATCACGAGATGCAGAGGGAGTTTGAATGGACTGACTTCGGTGATTTGATGAATGAGGTCTTCCACGCGACTGTAGACTGCATTCAAGTCGGATCGCGTCGTCTCGATGGTATTCTGATATGATTTGATATCCTTCGGAAGGGCTAGAGCCAATCTAAGCTTTTCTTCGTCCCCGAGGTGTTCCCAACCTACTTTCCTCTGTAGATTAGCAATCTAAGGTATGAACGTTGGGGTCGGACATACCAACATCTGCATGGAAGAACTCTGCCATTGGTATCAAGAGCTTGTCGAGCTCTTCTTCAAGGCGATGTTGCGCGTGCGATCCTAGCTGTCAAATCATGAGCAGTTAGTGGATGACGACTACCCCGCAGGGAATTTAGAAGTTCAAACGAGCTTGATATTCACACACCTCTGACCTCGAGGAGGCCAAACCAAAACGCAGGATGTCATTTTCAGAGAGAACTCCATTCCACTCGATCTGTGGCGTATCAGAGTCGATGCTCTCATCTGTGGTCTCATCTATCTGAGCTATCGTTGGTCTGAAGGACGATAAAATGTCGAACAGTGTCTGTTCATCAACGAGGTCCTAGGTGATCGCACTAGTGTTTTAGCTCGACTCTCTATACACTGGCCTGAAGGACAGATAGACAGATGGCCGTACCTCAATGATTGAGGCTGGATCATCGCGCGCGGTGTCCAACAGCAACTTCTTGAAGATCTGGTTTTGAACAACCCCTTTTGCTTCGGCTTTCGTCGACTGTGCCTGTGCCATTGGAGTCGCGGCACTGCAGTGCCACACGCGCGTGCGGCGTCGCAGACCCAGAGGCACGATCTGGTCACATCACGTGAAACTATTTAAGTATGTCACGGAAACAACAACGGTCCGACCACCGGATCTCCAGGAACGACCTGAGTTGGACCTGAGCTTGTCAAAGAATGTGGTGATCATGATCTGCACACCCACTTTGAAGAACGCGTTTCATCCTTTTCAACGCTTTTGTTTAGTAATGGGAAGTGCAACTCCCCCGTTCGCCAGTCTGCGCCAAAACACTCGAAGACACCGGTTTTCCTTTTCTGCGTGTATCGGGGATCAGAGGCTGGAGCTCCTCCATACGTAACTGGAACAGGGTCAAAAAAACATTCAAGACAACGGCAACCGGTGATTCATCGTCATTAACTTCTTTGCATGCAACCACCACAATGGCTAGCTTACCAGCTGAGGTATTGCTCGAGATCTTCGAGGCTGCTTGCACCGACGATGGGTCTACTGGCCGCGCACTCGCATCTGCATCACGGCTCTTTCGCCAGCTCTCCGAAGAGTTTATGTTCCAGTCTGTTGCTGCAACCGGAGCTCGTCAGCTGAAGGATTTGGTGGTGATTCTGACCAACACCCCGGCGAGGTTCAGACGTGTTCGCCACCTCTTTCTCTCAAATGTCTTGGAATGTTCCTCTGACAGGAAACAATGCCGAATGTTTTACTTGAAAGTGAGAGAGTTTTGGGAATACGAGGTAACAGCTCTTCCTACCTTTCACCTTTATCTAAGGCTGACTTGTAGTCTGCTTAAGGTCGATGCTTCTGCTATCTTTGTTCAGCTCTTGCAGCTGGTTGCACCGACATTGGAAACTCTAAATATTGTCTCGGACATGCCCAGAACCATAATGCTCGTCCCTGTTAGCCTTCCTCGGCTCGTTAACATGACAATGACCGGTCCCACCCATATGTATATCAATCCCAATGACGAACACCCCATCTTCCCTGCTCTCCGACAGCTTACGTTGATTTCGTTTACGGAATATTCTCCCGAGCTATTTGAGGATATCTCCCAACAAGCCCCGTCATTGACACATCTATTCCTATCGCCCGAACGCCCTTCACTTCACTTTGCCTACGACTTGACTCGGGCTATCAACCCGTCTTTCCTGGAAGCGTTTGAACCGATGCCTTGCCTCTCCTCTGTCAAAAAGATTTATGTTCAGCCGGGTCCAAAACCTAAACCTAAACGGGATTTCTGGGGAAAAACTGCGCAACAGTTCATGCTCGCTGCATTGTGCAGGCTGATGGAAGTGGATAGAAGACTTGTGATTGTAGAAGGCACCCAGGTCACGGCTGATGGCAGAGAGGATGGTGTTTGGTTGCAGGATGGTCTTAACTTCGCCTAGTAGATCTGTATTAGAGTCAAAGACGGATACCCTATTCCCTTGTTCGGTAATGATATTTGATACATAGTGGACTAGTAGTTAATGATCAACTGCCCTTCGCGACGTTCGTTGAGACAGCTTTCAAAAGTCCCTGAAGACCAGCACCAATTAACCCAGTGACACCTCCGCTGAGAACCTTTGCCGCACTCGCACCCGCTGCGAGCCCTTCGAAGCCCTTCGCAGCTAGATTCCATCCAGTGGCACGTCTGTCTACCTTGTGATCCTGCGCTCCAGCTGACATCATTAGCGCTGCCTTTAGAGTGTCGGACTCATTCAGAACTTCTACCCCGACGGACCTCGCCCAGACTACAGGTTCAAATGTTGTCGTGTACAGCTTGTGCAATTTGTCCATAGCACCCATGAGAGCGTGGTTATGGAGGTACCGTTCTTGGGTGTAGGGCAAGAGAGCCGTGTAGGAACCTTCTCGTGGTAACACAATGAGTCGTACAAAAGGGGATGAAGAATGAACTAACCAATATCGCCTCCTTGCAATATTGCATTTTCGATGCATCTCGCCAAGCACTCTACGTCCCCAAGTCCCAGATTCAGGCCCTGCCCGGCCAGTGGATGAACAGTATGTGCCGCATCTCCCACAAGGACAGTTCGGGCTCCGTGACCCTCGCCAATATATGTTTCTGTGTGATTGAAACGCAGTGGGAACGAAGCCACTGTTCCGGGCTGCAGGGAGGTCACAAGCGGCGGCACAGACTCCGAATCTGCAGGTGGTATGCCAACGTCTTCCACAGCTTTGACGACGGCAGACGCGTAGGCGGAATTTGGGTCGATAGCATGAGACTGTTCCCGCCACAAGATCTCCGGCTGGATTTCGACATGTGTTAATGGTGTTCCTTTTGCATGTGCTTCGACGATACGATCATAGAGATAACGTAAGGATACCTCGGGCAGGCGGAATGCAGCATTGATCATGCTGGCGAGGACGGCTGGGTCCGATGCGGTCAGCGCAGACGCAATGTGGGGTCGCGTTGACCAAACGAGTGAGGAGGCTTTTGAGGAGATCGGAAGGAAGGCGATGGGGCCCGTGGGGAGGAATCGTTGGTAAGCTGTAGTATTCGGGTTCTGGAAAGCGCCGCGCAGCGGGTGAACCATCGTTGCAACGATGCCTTGGGTGTCGTATGACCATCCGAATGACGGTATCTTAGCATATGAGCGGACAGGCGAGTTAAACCCGTCGGCGCCAACCTGGGCAAATATTGTCAGTGGTGTTTGGAGACTATGTTCTTGAACCTACGAGTAGCCGTGCCCTGAGTACTCTACCATTGTCAAGGTGAACCATGGGCCATCCTCCTCGTTCTTCTGTGTCCCGTTGGATAGACTCGACTTTCGTCTTTTCTATTAGCTGCACACCAGGATATTGTTGAAGATGTCGCAAGAGTCCTCGCTGAAGGTTGAGGTTCTCTGTTAGGCGTGACATGCCTTCTTGAGGCCTGTCTAACCCGATGTCTGATGCAGAGAAAGTTATCCTCGCATCTGATATACCGTCCCAGACCTTGCCGAATTGTCAGTAGGATGGATAATATGTCGTGGTAAGGTTGACTTCATACCTGCATCTCTTCGACGGGAGCAGTGCGCTGCGTATCGACATGATTCCAAGCACCAGTATCTAACCATAAATTGAGTATATCATCAGACTTTTCCTTGCATCTGTCAGTTACCTTTAAAGAACGATTGCGACGCGTTCGTGAGGGAACTGACTCGATTGGAGAAACTTCCGGGTGGTGGGGACCATTGTCTGACTTTTGACAAATCTCCACCTTCGACCAGAGTGACGCGCAAATTCTGGCTCGCAGTCTTAGAAGAGCCTGAGGACATTGAGACCAGCAGACAATACCAAGATGAAGGACATTAGCTCACCCAACGCGCTCGCGAGTGCTAGTCCGGCAGGCCCGCCTCCGACAATGACAACATCACACTCTTCGTGCGCCGCCGTTGATAACCCTCGTCTTGGGCGGCATAACGAGACTTTATGACAGTTGACAAGAGCTGCACGACAAGACCTGGAGGTCGTCGGAGCCAGCGACATGGACGGTAAAGACAATAAATACACGTGCCACCAGGGTATTGACGACGATCGCGGATGCACGATCTCGTTCAATTACCATAGCCTGCGGGTGCCGAAGTTCTCTTTCGCTCTTTGCAACATTCTTAACGACTCAGATGACTACTGCACCAGTGTCAGCAGCACAGGCTGTCGGGGAGTACCTGCAGTCCCCTGACGACCTCGTCAAAATAGCTGCTTTCAGGAAGAAACTTGAGAAGGAAAAGGCCTCGATTGATGCGAGGCTTAAAAATGGCGTCAAGGAACAACTTCAGTCTACGAGAGAGGGGTTGCGCAAGCTCTTGGGCACCCGCGATAATGTCCAGTCCATCAAGGACGAAATGGCTTCGATGGAAAGACAGTGTACGGATCCTCAAAACACTGTATCGACATTCGACCAGATTAGTCGAGTGAGTAATCCACTTTTATATGCGTTCAGACATCATTCTATAATGTTTTCCAGGTCTCCATGGTCCATCGTAACTTCCAGTCGACAGAGGAAATGGTTAATAACTTGCTTGAAATGGCTTCGAAACTCGACGTCCTGGAGAGACTCCTCGCCGCAGATAGTGCTGACATCCTAGGACCGGCTCCTAATCTCCTCATAATCCACCATCAACTCAATCAACTCGAAGCCTTCCGAAACCAGACTATGCATGAGGCCAAGAAGGCTTCACCAACTTCCCGAACAACCCTTCAGCGCTGGTTCGAGCGCCTTAATCACATTATTGCTGCATTCGACGAGTACATCTTGGACCTAGCGCGCAACGTCCTGAACATTGTACGAGCCGGCTACCCTGATGTCGTCGTGCGTCTCATCAAAATTGCCGAAATTGAAGGCAAGGAAGACGAGAAGGTACGCATCAGTGCCTTGCTGCAACATGTCATTGACGATGGTTTTCTGTAGGCTATTGTAATTCGCCTCGTTAAGAAGGCCGCAAAATGGAGCGCCGCGTCTAAATTCAAATCAATGCAAGCAAACGCGCGTGTAATCAAGCACTACCGCTCGAAAATCACCAAGGCAATTTCAGATTCGATCAAGGAAAAATTCCAGGAAGCATATAGACGCGACGAACAGGACCCTACTGCATTCCTGGCGAGCTTGACCTGGATGTATCGGGACATCCTCAAAATTGCAGAAGATGTCGTCCCTTGCTTCCCCCCAGAATACGAAATATACTCCTTATATATCCGAGAATACCACAAAGCCCTCAACACGACAGTCAAAACCATCGCCGAGTCTGCGCCGGAGGCCAGTGTTCTCCTCACCCTTTTCGAGTGGCTCAAGGAGTACAAGCAGAACATGAAGGAACTCGAGGTCTCGCCTGATCTGCTTGAACCGCCTCTATTGGATGGCAAAGAACAGTCACTCATCGAGGACTACCTACAGCTCATCGTCAAGAAACTGGACGAATGGTCGGCCAACCTCATGAAAACGGAAGTGGCTGAGTTCCAGAAACGGGAGGAGCCACCGGAAGTTGACAGTGATGGCCTCTATGGCATGCAGGGCGCTGTTATTCTCTTCCAGATGGTCAATCAGCAAATAGACCTAGCCACGGAGAGTGGACAAGGTGCCATTCTGGCTCGTGTTGTTAGCGAAACGAATCGCGTTATGCGCTTAATACAGGACCAATGGGTGAAGGTCGTCGAGGCAGAATTAAAGAAGCAAATCGAGAAACCAGACGAGGTAGAAGGCGGGTTGGTGGAGTATTGCATCGCCTTGGCCAACGACCAGATCAAATCCGCTGATTACGCGGAGGCGCTCCTTGCGCGTCTTGAGCAGCTTGTGTCGGAAAAATATCGAGTCACTATTAACGAGCGCATAAACGATGCGATCGACGGATACCTGGACGTGGCGAAGAAGTGCACCCAGACACTGATCGACATGATTTTTAATGATCTGAAACCCGCTATCAAGGGGCTCTTTCAACAGGTTTGGTACGATGGGAACATGGTGCAAATCGTGGAGACGATGCGGGACTACATGACTGACTACCAAAGCTACCTCAACTCTTCACTCCTGGAGCTCCTGGTAGAGGACCTCATGGATGCCTTCCTCGTATTCTACCTCAACGGCCTCGCAAATTCCCCGAAACTCAGGATGCCTGCTGCCACTGAACGGATACGAGAAGATATCAGGATTGCGTTCGCCTTTTTCAGTACGCTGAGACCTGCTGGGGAAATTGAAAAGACTTTCGAAGTCCTCGAGATGGTATTGGCGTTGTTGGAAGCGTCAAAGGATATGGTGTTTCTGTCCTTCTGGGCCTTTGCGAGGGTTCACGGCCCGAACATTTCTTTCGTTGAAGGTCTCATGAAAGCCAGAGGCGATTTCGATCGCTCCGCAGTCAATGATGTTATGGAGAGCGTTAAACGAAAGGTCAAGGATGAGGGATTGACCGATCGTGAGTTGTTCCTCTGACTTCAAGCCAGTTGATTACTTATATCGTCTTCTACAGCACCAGAGCCCACGATAATGAAGAAAATCAACGTACAACACTCGTTCTCCAGGTTTTTGCGCGCAACGACATCTTAAGAGACATTCGCATTCATCATATTTCTATTTATCCCTCCTCGGTCTGAACTCATCATTTGTAACTGATATAAACGCACTTGATACCTTAGTGAGATAACATATTTCCGGCTTACAATGCATCGATTCATCACTCCGTCTTCGTCTTGTCAGGGCTTTGCTGTCCCGATCTATCCGGCAAGGACTAACTTCGTGAATGTGCTGTATGGTCCACATTTTTCGATTTTGCGCAGACGACCAAACACGGATAATTCGTCGTATGTCATACCCATATCAGCCTGAAGCCTCATGAGCTTCAAGGACTCCTTTTACTGCATAGGCGAACATACCTCGTCGGATTGAACATAGGTTTCAGTGATAGGTTCCAGCTCAGCCGTTGGTACAGCATCCAGGAAACTGGGGTGTATATCGAATGAACGAGCATTCCCAACATTCCACTAGCACCGTACCTATGAAGAATTGGCAAATCAAATGCCACTTGGGAATGTGCAATGAACTTCTTAAGGTCTGTTTTACTGATGCCACCGATGGGGTTGATATCCGCTAATTATTCCGATATTCAATATGACAACTGATTTGAAAGAGACAAAGGGCGATCTACCAGATGAGCAATCGTACTTTGTCAGATATCCACGAAGGCTGTGTAGAACAAAAAAGGAATTAGCAGATCTTATGCGAAGACAGCAAGGAAAGTACCTTTCGTCAACATTGGCACTTCCGAGAACAAGAAGGCCGCCTGATTTCCCTCGCACCCAAGGCAAAAGTTGTGCAAACATATACGCTATCACCATCCGTAATCTAGCCTGGCGAATTGTGTGAGTAAAATGATGATATCCGGGGAAACAAGACAAACCTGGATATTCTGCAGAGCCAGATTTTCGGCGGTGGTACCACCTTGGCCTCTGAACTGAGGTCGAGCTCCTGTAACGAAACCAAAGAGGTTTCGCACTGCAGAAACCACGCTATCCATATTTAAATCGACGTGATAACTTGTTTCATCAAAAGCCACGTCAGCTTTGGCCAGACTCGGTAAAAGGTGCTCTCACCTTCCTATCGCCTCTGAAAGCTGCTTCGCTCGTCTCCGAGTCTCGGCACTTGAATTCTCGGTTCCCATGTAGCAAGTGTGGAAGATCCTGTGCGCAAACTCACGGGCATCAGAGGGTATGTAAATGGATTCCTCGAATTCTCCGGTTATACGTCTGGCATCGGCGATCACTTGTTTGTCTGATGAAAAGTCCTTGAATGAAGAAAGGCGTGACAAGTTCCATTAACCATACCTCCTCGTCTGGCAGCTTCGGACACCAACCTGCACATGGAGTACACGATAACGGCAGTTGCGCAGCTATCGATCCCACCACTGAGAGGAAGAAAGTACCCTTGGGTGCGTGATCGCCTGAGGTAGTCCCAAAGCCAGCATGCAGGCCCTAGACTGGTATAGGTGAGGAAAAAAAGTCTTTTTGTTTCAAAAAGACGCACGCAATTTCTTCCTCTGGAGTATGATACCTCACGTTTAAAGTCTTCGTCCCGATGAGCCCGATCATATCTTCCTCCCTTACATCATCGAACTTTCCGCCTGAAAGAGAAAACGGGACTTCAATTCTATGATACCGCTCTGCAGCTGCAGCCTGCATGCTTCGGCTGCTCTTCGTTCGGTGGGCGCGAACATCCTCGATGTCGACAGTAGCAGTAACAACCTCGATGTCGTTCAGAGAGAATTGCGAACCCTGTGCAACGACACGTCCGTTGACCGCGATCATGGCGCATCCGTCATAGTAGAGCCGGTCTCCATCGCAGCCTTGTTGGTTAGCATACAAATATATTCCACCGAGCTGTATTAAGTGAATCAAGTCAATGGGTAGTGCAGGCTATGGAAGGAATACCATGCCTTCAAAGTAGCCTCCTTAATCAATTCCACGCGGGTGTACAGCTTGCGAAGCTCGTGATGACTGCCACTCGAATTGGTAAAGATCTCCACTCCATCAAGGCCCATCAGAATATGGGGACTACTTGGACATTAGTATGCCGCTGGAGTAAAGTGAAAGGGGTGGTAAACCTAGCTGGGGTGAATAGCTCTTCACATAGCTCTACTCCGAAGCACGTATCTAGAGTACTAATAACTGCGTCACCAAAAGGCACTTTGATCTAATTTCAACATGTAAGATAGCGGCGTCGAAGAAATGGATTAGACTCAGACCTGCTTGGTGACTGCCTGTATAATTCGCGGAAGATAGTGGTCCTCCCACTGCCGGTGCTTCGCCCATGGAGTAAAATACCGGAGTTCGCGATAGTTTCCATCGTTTGCTAACCACATTTTGGGTCTGATCAGCAAGATTTTCCGATCGTGAATTATGACTCGACAATTGTAAATAACATTCTTGTGAACAACCGGCCTGTAGAAAGGCTGTAAGGCACATTCCAAAAGCTTTTCCTGAAATAACATACATTCCGATGTCACAGACAATGCCCATGGTTTCTTCGGATGAAAGGATCTTTGCCAGAACCTCCCAGGAATGAAGAACGGTATCCCCTGCAAAAATGAGCAGGTTTCTCATCAGAGATATGGAAGTCTACCTTCTAGGAAGTGGTCAAGGCACCCGTAACCTCTGCAAGAGAAGTTATGAAGCGGGATGTCTCATGTTGCGGACAAACATACGGAATTTCCAGTTCAGGTCCGACCCTTAATCTAGCTCCTCTTTCTTTAGCAATCGCGATGCTAGCCAGAATACGTTCCAGATTTCCCTAGAAGCCAGAGTCAACGACGGGCCTTGAGTTGATTATCCTGGCTGCTAACTTGAAAATCCAAGGCCCATTGGTTTAAGGAGCTGGCAACATTAATCAGTCGTTCATTCTCAAGCTTGAGAGGTTTGGCATACCATCTATATGTGACGAGTAAGAGGTGCCGTTGTCAAATTTGAAATTTTTGCCGTACTTACGTTGCCAAAGTAATCAAGTGGCCCATGTTGTGGCAGCGACTCGGTGGTATGTGAACTTGGAAGTCTGACGTAGGCGTTTGAATTCTGGTCTCTAACTTAGGAACCTACTGGAACCGATCGATCAATGATGCGCTCTTAAATTAACTACAGCTAAAGGGTACATAATCAGAAACGGAGGTCCAACCACTGTCCGACCCCGGACGAGTGATAGGGATAAATGTAGACTGGTAACCATTCCCTCTATGAGCATCTATCCTTGCTCATAGAGGGAACGGTCGCCGGTCTAGGATAAATGCTCGGGGTCAGGGGTTGGGGAGCGCTTGCATTAACTGGGGTAGCGGCAGGCTAGGCTGTACTTTACATTCTTTCAGAATCTTCGCAAGCTTAAGGTACATACTGGTCATCTCAGCAAAAATGCGAATGAGTGATTGTATGTACTGCTTAACGCTGAGCATCCACGCAAGAGACTGTCAGTGGTCGTATTGGCTGTGATATGTGCTTCTATTAATGTCTATCGAAAAGCGGTAAGAAAACAAATGCAATATGCTGGGTAACAAACAGAAGAGAAATTAGTCCTGAGGCATAGAGACGTAATTATCTGAGATCGAGGCCTTCTCATGTCGAAGAAGTAGCGTAGGAGGGAGGGCCTGAACACCACGCGAAGTGAGTGAGTGCTCAACATCCTTTCAGATGGGACGTACCCGACTGAGCTGTGTTCTGCAGGACACTGATCAGTGCTATCCGGTCCTCGTCGGTAAGATGATCTGCCAGGCGGACCAGGCCATCAAGCGTCGCCTTACGATCCTCCTTCGTTAGCTCAATCAAACGACGCATGAGGTGGTCAGCTTTCAGCTGCGCAGTTGTTTGAGAGAGATCCAGTTTTTCGAGGGCCTCCGCAACTTTCCGATATTCGGTTGTGGGTTCAATTCCTGCCAACGAATTCAGGAGTCGAACGCGATAATCAAGGGAGGCGTCTGGTGATGCATCAGCAATTTCCGCGAGAGCGGCGGAACGTGCAACGCGGGCTCGAGCAGCCCAGTAGAAATGTCTTCGGGCGTTCTTCCAGACTGCAGGTCTGGCACATCCCTTGGCTTCCATACGGCCAACACGACTGCGATTCATGATTAGCATAAACTGTGAGGAACCAACATAAGGACTTACTCATGAAGATCAGCAAACAGCAGTGCAATCTGCCTATACGTTGGTTGTAGGAATGTCTCACGCTTGTTCAACTCTGTGGTCGCGGCTGCCCTCTCCTCTGCACTTTTGGAGGTGTCCTTGCTGTCCCTCTTGAGCGAGGCGTATGTCGAATCAAGACGCTCCATGAGCGTCAAAATCTTGTCGCGGCGTATTTTGATTTCCACGATTCCTTCAGGTTCAAGAACACCGGCACGAGCGTCCACATCGGCGTACATCTCCATCTGCTCCGAGTTAATGGAAGGGTCAAGCACAACCCAAGCACCTCCGCGCAGCTCTCCATTGGGAACGATATACACGAAAACCGGCTGCTGATAACTTGAAAGGCCATCGACGATCTTCGATCCCTGTTTCAAAATCTCGTCGGACATGTCTTGCTGGCCACCAGAGAATCCACGCCAATTGGCGAATATGATCAGAGGTAAGCCCTCCCGATTGAAGTCGAAGATCGCTTGAGCTGTCTTGTAGGCCGAGTTGGGGTACCAGACTTGACCAGCTTCCATGATACGTTGTTCGAAGGAGGCAGGATTGGCAGGATCGGCGGGCACGATACGTTCAATGGTACGAGTCTCAACTGCAATGACACCCATCGGGATGCCTCCAAGGCGAGCTCTTCCAACCACGACAGTCTGAGCCCAACCGCTCAGCGTTTCTTGGAAGGAGCCCTTGTCGAAGAAGCCGCTCAACCATTCCGAAGAAGTCTCGTCCGTTCTGCCTTCAATGAACCATCTGGGGTCATAGGCGCCCTTCGGCGGTGTATATCCAATATCGCGATCCCATGTGTCTAACGTTTCGCGGACAGGCAGCGGGCCATTCTTAAACTCCGGAACGTATGCAAGCCATTCAAGAATTTGTGTGGTACCCTGCAGGTCACTGCTGGCAGTGAGATGAGAAACGCCGTTCTTGAACATGATCTGAGTTCCACCGAGTTGAAGATTTGAGGTGTAGACTTCCCGGCCCAGAACCTTGTTCAATGCGGATGCACCAGTAAGAATGATGGGTTGCCCTTCTACCTGGACAGCTCTTTCTCCGAGACGGACAAGGTATGCGCCTATGCCAACGGAGCGGGCGGTGACAAGTGTTATCGTAAAGATGTCGTTGTACGCTCGTGAGGTTTCACCAGCTATGAGCCCAGAACCTTTGAGCGACTCGACGCCAAGTCCATCTTGAAGACCGATCAAATCCGTAATCTTGTAACGGCGCTCACCGTCCTCCTCGATCTCGACTGTCCGAACGACATCGCCACCCTTTTCTTGAAGTGTGAAGAAGTGTTCGGGTGTGAGGTAGAGATAATTGACGCCCTTCTCGGGATGAGCGTCATCGTTCCACGCTGCCGAAAACAAGGGCAGTATCTCGTCGGCCAACCCTATACGTGCACCAGAGTTGGCAGACAGATAGATGCGAGGCAATCCCTGCTCGCGAGCGTATTGCGTCACCAGTGCGAAGAACTGGTCTTCAATAGGGCCAAATGAACCGATTTTGTAGGTGATATCGTTTGCGACTACAACAACTCTGCGACCATGAGGGAATTCGGGGGTCCGCAGAGTGAAAACCCAGCCGATCATTCCGAACGTGTTGTTTCCGGGAGCACGATCAACTTCGGCGAGTTTATCATGCTCGTCCAAAACGAGTTCTTTCGATTCCAGTAAAACTTTGGGTAGAACCAAAGCAGGATCTGTGTCACGAGCCTTAACCCAGACGTTGTGCAAAGCCTTCGAAAAGAGGTCAGGGAAATCGTAGACGTAAGTAGTGCCGATGAGGTGCGCCTGGTAACGTTTCGGCTGCAACGATTCTTTGGTGGGATAAGCTTGATGCACAGGCTGAAGGTGAAGAGGGCCCTTCTCGCCGATCGACTTGAGGATGGTTGTTCCTTTGTCGGTGGTAATCTCCTGGTACCCGTGATAGTTGACGATGAATCCAGAAACATTTTCGATGATGCAACGAATAGGCGTCACATTGCCCTGCTTGTCCTCTAGAGCGATCCTTATCTCCGAGCCTGTGACGTGAAGTCGCCAGAGTCGCTTGCCATGGCGTTCGATAAATCCCGAGATTGCCGCTAGGACGTCCTCATATTCGACCGCCAAGTTGTAGACGAAGTTAATATATATATGATTGCAGTCGGCGTGGCGGTACTCGGCGCTGACGACCTCCAGAGCGTCCAATACACTGGTGACCAGGCGGTCGGTCTCGGAGATTAGGTATTCAGCTGTGCTCATGGTGCCTCTCAGGCGGCCCGGACGCACGAGCGCGCGAATGAAGAACCGACTATCCAACTGGTTTTCCCTCGCAACGGCGTAGTAGATATGAATCTGCTTTGCTTCGACAAAGCAGGGAGTCAGGTTGTAGTTTGAGAGGCGACTGAGCTCCAGCTGGAAGGCGAGGGCGGGTTCGATGTTACGAATCGACTGCTCCTCACCCCATACTCCGTCGAATTCGCGAAGGGTATAGTAAACGGGGTATTGACCTCGACGGCAGATGAGGATGGAAACACGGCGGACACCTCGATGAATAAGAGTCTCTTTGTGGGCATTCACGAACTCGATGACTTTGTCGGTCCACTCCGAGTCAGACAGGTCGTCTTCTTCCTTGAAGATGCGTAAAGCGATGTTTATGACATTCGGTGGTTGACTATTGGCTCCGTAGAGCTGCGAGAATTCCTCAGCATCAAAGGCAGGAAGCATGGAGGCGACTTTGTCGAAACCTTGAGAAAGGGATTTGAGGTTCGGAAAGGAGGCGATCGCGCCTGTCCGCACAGGCTGCGACTGATGGCGATTGATCATATACGTGAGATCACTGACAGAGCCCGCCCTACGGTTTTGTCTAATACTGATTTTAAGGACGGAGAAAATCTTAAAGAAAATAGGAAAAGACATACCCAAAAGAGATACGAGGGGTTGAAGGTGGCGAATGTGACTGGCCAAGATTGAAGCGCCAAGTGACAATGTTGGGGAGGTCACCATCATCCAAAGTGTCGCCATCCTCATAATCGATTGACAGCAATGTATATGCGCGGTATGCGCGGCGGATGTAAACCTCCAAGGCAGCTGATCACAAAATGAGTAGAAGCACTGTGAAGGAACTGGATGAACGAACCAAGAGTGACCATTGGATCCTCGTGGTTAAAGAAGGAGGGAAGAACATCGTACATGGTGTACCGTGAATCGCTCAACTCTTTCAAGACGTCTGCCGACGGAGTCCTGCTGAGTATTAAAATGGTGTTAAATAACCGAAAAGAAACTATAATTACCTTGGCCCTAGTCCTTGTTCACCGTAATAGTGGTTGGTGACGGAGTTCTTCAGGACAGATTCCATTTGGACTAAACGTTCCTCATAAGAAGGCATTTGCCCGAGAATAAGGACTTCTCGCGCTTTCAAAGAAACGGAGGTCGAAGATCTGAGGTAGGTAATATTTTCAGACAAGTCTTTGGCAAGGGATGAGGAGGAACGAAACTCACTTCGCCTCAAGAGCAGCTAAATCTTGTAGAGCCTTATAGAGACGGCTTTCGATGTTCGACACATTGAGACCACTGGATTTCACATAGTTCAGGAGGGCAAGCACCAGTTTAGCCTTACTCTGAGCCTTGATGTGACTGAGAACCAAGCCGACAACCTTGTCAAGGTCATTCTTGTGCTGCTCGCGGAGAGCAAGCACCCGGGCCTCGATACTTCCACCGAATAACTTCTCTGTTTCCACGTAACGCTCCAAAAGGGATGCAATAGTTGCCGTCTCGTGTCCCTTCAAGCCGCCCACGTATCTGTCTATGGCTTCAAACAGTGCACCAAGGGATGCTCGAAGCATAGTACGATCCTGTGGAAGGACATTGTCCTGGAGGTAGTGATCGATGATCTTCTTGACACGGACAGCCGGGAACTCCTGATTGTCTCCCTTTGCCTTTGCAGCATCGATGACAGACCTGATGCTGTCCTCCAGTTTGGACGGCATACGACCGGAAAGCGAAGAGAGAATAGCAGTCACTTCGGAGTATGGAAGCTCAGGCTCGTGAAGCACATCGATGAGATCCTTGAGGGTGGACGTCATGATTGCCTGGTTATCAAACCCGTCTAGAATGTCCCTCAGGGTGTTCATGCTACGCAGAAGACGCTGGTGAGGCTTGTTACCGATGACACCAGGTACTCCCATAGCAGGTAGCTGGCCCTCGAATGGTTTAGCATGTTTAACGCGAGCGGGGTCGTCGAGAGTTAGGATTCCAAGGATGTCACCGGGTTCGAGGCTGACACCGGGCTGCTTGATAAGCTGTACGACACCATCCTCGGATGCTACTAGGGGCATGTACATCTTCATGACCTAGAGTGGGGGTTGAGAGATAACTTCGCAACATGTAGCAAATACCAACCTCAATTTCCGCATATTGATCCCCAGCGTTAACGTGATCACCACTGTCAACAAAGAACCGAATCAATTTTCCAGGGCTAGGACTCCTCAGCTGGGTTGGATCATTCTCCTGCTCGATCAAACAAGTTTTCGCGTCCACCATCACTCTCAGAGCGCCAACCTCCTCCCGCCAATAGACAGAGTGGCTCTTCCCGTCCAAAAGCACCAAAAGACCACCATCGGCAAGAGGACGTGCGCCGATCATAGTGCGTCCTCCGTTGAGGAAGAGGGTCCATACAGTCCAAGATGAGCGGGCAGCAGTGAAGGAGTATCGGGTATTCTCGTAGATGAAATCGATCCCGAACACTGTCTTTAGGACATCCCGCGCAGGTACCTGGCCCTTGTCAAGGACCCGCTTGTACTCCGTCCAGCAAGCTTCTGAAGCAAGGTACGCTTTGGTGACGGCTCCACAGATAACTGCCAAGGTTGCATCTGGTCGTTCAGCCGTCAGCTTGTTGCTAATCAAGGAATCGAGCCACCCCGTTGTAATGGTGTTTTCCTTGAAGGCCTCCAGCTCCAAGAGTTTGATAAGATATTCGACGGTTGTCCTGAAATCTCCACGGATGCTCAACTCCTTGAGCGCTACAATCATGTTCTTACGACTCTCGCTCCGATCCTCACCATACGCGAAGATGTGACCAAATTGCGAATCGGCGAACTCATGCAGTCCACCAGAGGTGGTGACAGAGAAGTACCCCCATACATTGGTGCTAGAACGGAAATTGAGCTCTTGGATCGAACCTGATGAGGGTTTAAAGCCCGCGTCCGGATTCTCAGCTGTGATGCGGACGGCGACGACATGACCTTTGGGGCGCGGTTTGCGTTGGAGCTGATTAGCGTCGGGCTTCGTCATGTCGAAATCGATCTCCGATGTGCCGTTTGGTGCTACACCGTAGAGTTGGCGGATGTCACGAATACGATGCATCGGGATACCCATAGCGATCTGGAGTTGGGCGGCAGGAAGGTTCACGCCGGAAACCATCTCGGTCGTTGGATGTTCGACTTGGAGACGGGGATTCAGCTCCAAGAAATAGAAGTAGTCGTCGGCATGGTTGTATAAATCTAAGAGAGAAATATGATGAGCAGTTTATTTTCATTGAGGCGAAGGCGCGTACATTCCACAGTCCCAGCACTAACGTATCCTACAAGTTTGGAAAGACGAACAGCTGCTCTTTCCATCTGCTCAAAAGTCTCTTCCTTAGCGATTGTCACAGGTGCTTCTTCGATGATCTTCTGGTGGCGACGTTGCACGGAACAATCGCGTCCGAACAACGAAATAGCATTGCCATATTGATCGGCAAGAAGTTGAACTTCCAAGTGACGCGCTTGTCCGGCGAGCTTCATAATGAAAATAGGTGATCCTGTTGTACTATTGGGAGATGCAGACACGATGAAAAGGAAACGGGCGCACCGGGGATCTCTCCTGCAACAGCATGATATGCGTTCTTGAATGCATCAGGCGCCTCGACTTTCCTAATTCCCTTTCCTCCTCCCCCCTCGCTAGCTTTAATCATGACAGGCCAACCAATTTGCTCCGCTCGCTGCAATCCTTCCTCGACACTTGTTATGCATGCCGCCGCGTATGCCTTGTCCGGAACGGTGACATACCCCGCATCCGAAAGTATTGTGTCCGTAATTCCAGTCCCTGACCACGGCATAGTCGGTACCTCAGCGCTTTGTGCAACAATAGTACTAGATATCTTGTCGCCAAGACTTCTCATGGCACTTCCAGGTGGTCCAATGAACACAATCTTGTGCTTACTTGCAGCAAGACTTTCGGGAAGGCGTGGATTCTCGGAAGCATGTCCCCATCCTGCCCACACTGCATGTACGCCAGCACGTTCTGCTACATCAACGATCAGATCCACGTTGGCGTAATTGTTGTTGTTCGATCCTCCGGGTACTTCTATATAGCGGTCGGCCATGCGGATATACTCAGCATTGACTTTCAGATCTTCAGGAGTAGCCATAACTGTAAACTCGACCTCGCGCTCGCGGCCGAAAGTCTCGTAACTCCACTGTCGAATGGATCGGATTTCCTTGACGGCAGCAATACCTATGGTCACCATGAGGAGAATACACAGTGAGAATCTTTATACACTGACCATTGTTGGCAATCAGAACCTAGCAGCGGTCTCAATTTGAAAACCTCAATGGAAGACCAAAATCCACGAACCTTTGTGATCACCGTATGTCCTCCATTTTCCTGAACAAAATCGTGAACACTGCCAGGAGGAGCATTTTCCAAAGAATTCCCGCCTACATCCGCATGTCAATGTTTAGATGCTAAGAAAGCCTCCAAAGTCGCGTACCAATGTACTGTTGGACTCGAGAATGGTCATATGTCGACATCGCAGAGCGCACACCAAGCAACAACGACGTATTTTCCGAGGAGCTAGATGTTGGAGAGAAAAGGGAAAGAAAGAGTCAAAGCATACGTTTATATGAACCGTGAGCTCCCTCTCTCTGGGGACAAACTTATGATCGACCCCAAAATTCATGTATGCTTATGTCAGCATTTACGACGCGTTATAGTGGAACGCGGGTCTCAATATCACGCAGGGAGCACGTTCTATATATATGAATGAAGCACGTCCAAAGTCTCCCTCGAAGGACAAATTTTTGACGTCGCGGTGAGGGTGTCGTGTTCTTATTCTTGAACCTCACCTCGAGACAACATTACGTTTATCATGAGAAATACCTCCGTAGACCTCCGTAAACTATGGTCTGAATGCAATTCCGAGCCAGTGGTGGCTTTCGACGCGTTATACACCGTTCTGCATCTCGCCGTTCAACCGTTGAAACCCGAAGTCCAAGCCCACACTCCATAGTATATCGACTTGTAATCAAAACAAAGGATTCTTAAGAGCAGGTCACTTGGCAATGCCTGGTAGGCCCAACGCAGAGGTTAGAGCAAACAGGAGTCATAGACTTACCATCCAGTTCGCCGAAGGTTCTGAAAAGAAGGAGATTGGATATAATCATATCAAGAGTTCGAAATTTGAATTTGAATTCCAGTACTTAAAGGCAGAAACTGTTCATCTGGATACAAGGGTTCTTCCGCTGTGGAATGTCAGCGATGCTGTTCTTGCAGAAGGGAAAGTACGAACCTCGCTGTCTTCCTCTCAGTGGTAACTACCTCCATCTTCGCTCTGTTCAGGATCTTCTGAAACTCGCTCACACGGTGTCTCATCCTTGAATGCATGTACGCCTTCGAGCACTTGATGTGGTAGTGAAGGTAATCGCGGAATAGTTGAATGTGAGAAATGGTGACCGATGCCGTAGATGGGTTGGCAAAATGGCGCGGGAAGAGAACGAATGTGACATATCCAATGTCCTCCGCGTTACGCAAGCCTGGGACATGACGAATCTCAAGCGGGGGATCACGGTTCGAGTATAAGACCTGCGGAGCGTTTTGGATGGATGGCTGCCGTCGAGCATCAACGAATTCCTAAATCAGATATATCAGACTTGAGATACAACGAATGAGGTAAGGAACCAAGTACCTGAAGAAAGACCTTCCCAAAAATGCGGTCTGTCTCATCTCGGAAGATAGTGGAGAAGATCACAGTAACACGATCGGGGGAGGCTTGGATATAGATCGCCTCCTCATCCCGATAGTTAACCTGCATCAGCTCGCCTTGAGAACCCCCAGAAACTTCCAACTCCTTCTGGGTTTTGAAACCGCGTTCAAAGGGCGCCGCCAGGGCATTGCGTTTGAACAGAGCAATAGACATGATGAAAGCCTCGCGAGCCTCTGAAAGTCATTGGTAATAGCTTCAGCCCCCCGCGGATAATGATAAAATGCAACATACCAGGATCAGTAGGCACTTGGTCCAGATCAATCTCCAAACTAACATTATACTCCTGTTCCGCCTGTGCCGCGACTAGCGACCCGTACTCCCGTTTCAGGATGTCCATGGCTCCATACTTCACAAGCTCCTCCCAGCACCGGATATGCATAGACAGTAGGAGAGAAGTCTTGCGTTCTGGCGTGGACAGATGGAAGCGGACACCATCAAAATCTACGAATTTCACGTCCAGCGATGAGGGCCTATAACTATGTCAACCGCTTAGTCTGACGGCTGCGAGAAACACATACTTTACGAGCTTCTCCGCGAGTGTTGTGTGGATGATATAGTTGTGAGCCTACAGACAAGATGTTCAGTGGGAGATACAGTCATAATGATCACAGCAAGAGGCACTTCGAGAAGAATCATTGCGTTATTGAGTAAGTTGTGAGCTTCAGATTAGCCCTCAGCCTGGTTTGAAGTATTATTGAACAGTATGTCCGTGGTCAGCAGGTTAGGTGCCGGATGTTGCACTGCAAGGTGGCCAACGCGATCCTTGGGTGGGTCAAGTGCATCATGATCAAGAATACTGATCATTATTCACGTGACAAGCCGCCGGCATCATTGACAGTCATTGACAGACGAGAATGAAGTCGTACATTGACATTGTCATTGTCATTACACTGGCGCGGTCCCTATGCTATAGAAACAGCCAGGGTACAAGCTGGTACAAGTTGCAAGAAACAAAAACATAACTTCCGCACTGCTCGCATCGTCACCCATCGATAATACTGTTCTAATCGTGAAGCCGGATTGTGATCGGCAACGCAAGTACTTAGTCGCTGTTGTATTATTCGGTGCAG
>JABCKG010007620.1:10997-45659 GCA_018851835.1 Hypsizygus ulmarius | reverse complement strand
TAAAACTGGAGCAGGACGATCTCGAAGTTCCCATGTGGCAGTGACATCACCTCCTTCCTTTTTCGGCTTATTTATTTTTCTTTTCTTTATTTCTTTATTTTACTTCACTCCTATCAGTATCGAGCCTCACTTCGGAAGCAAAAGCCGAGGGCCGTTAGGACTCCGAGGAGCCGTCTGAGGACCGACACTGGTCAGGTTTCTCCGCTGACTCTGACCAGTGACTAGTACATACTCTTTCTTTCAAATGGCCATTTATCATATTCCGCCGGAACTCGTTCGCGAAATTGTTGCTTTTATCCTCGATACCCCACTGAACAGCTCGGAAGACTCAGGCGTGCCAAACAAGCAATGCTGGTCCTCGATTCGTGGGCTCAGCCTCGTTTCCAAGACCTGTAGAGGGTTAACACTTGAGGCATGGTTTCGGACTCTTTTTATCAAATCGCCAGCGGACATAAAGATTCTTCAAGACATTTTCCCCGAGATTGGTCGCTTATGGACACGGTGAGCACTGAAGGCGATTTTCAAATCTCACCATTAACTTCGCCATATCAAGAGAGCTACACTGTGTACAAGTTCACACTCGAGAGACTTCGATCTGGAACCTTCAAGGGTTCCAATGCTTGTCAAAGATACGTCTCGACTGGATGTCATCTTCAATGATGCCCCACTATGGCTCCGACGATCCAGCAGACCGACTTCCGTTCACCCATGTCTCGTCGGCGGTGACAGAGCTGGACATTCGAGGGCTGCCTTGGCCGTCTCCACTTGTCTTCCACAACATCAATAGGATTGTACCAAAACTCAGAACCCTGAAGCTGGTGCAACCGAGAATATGGTGTGGGCTCTGCCATACATGTTCGATACCCAAATTTCGCGCACCAGGACCGGATATAGTCGTGTATGAAGGTGGATTAGGGCTGCCTGTGCGTGCTTCAACATGTATTTTACAAACCTGGATTGAAGAAGTAGGTTCTTGATCAGATGCATTATGCACGTGCTTTCTTAACACTCGAACATCTCCATACTGTTCTCATCACCGTCGTTGATCTTGGTTCAGGAGCCACGACTCTATCACAGAGCCAGAACCAGAATCTCTGGTCAGGAGAGTGCGACCGGTGTATGAAGGTCATGTATGAGGATGAAGCCTTCCGCGTCCGTTGGGTTTCAAGGAAACAAGGTCGTATGGATGGTGACATAGGAGATGGCAAAGCGGTCTATGTTTCTCCTCCAGCACTAACCCGGGTTGAATGGAGGTTCTCGAAAGCTGAGGGCGGCGATGATTCGGATTTCCTGGAGACTGGGGATGACTTGAGTGGTTCTGGCGAGGATGTTTGAACGAAGTGAGTGCTCCCGAAGGAGTCCATGGGGATTTCCGGGGATTTCTTCGATGTCCTGTAGCCTTTGGAATCTCCATATCGTTTGAAGGAATATCGCCTTTTTGCACGTTTTGCTCAGTCTCCCAAGTTAAAGCCTAGCATCTGACTCTTTGAAGCAAGTTGCCACGGTCTAAATTTTTTCATCGCCCAGCGGAGACGTCTACCTCCCAGCCGACTCAGCCTTCTGGCCCAGCGTCTCATCGTTTGCTTTCGCCATCGGTGTTGCAAGTTGAGAGGAATGCGACATCCGCCAGAATACCGGTGAAGATTCGGAAACGCTATCCAAGCTCTTCATAACCGATTTCCCAAATATTACCGATTTTTCTCCTGCACATAGATTTCGAAGTAAGCATCCCAACGCGTATAGTCTTCTATTCTTTTCTCATGCCGGTCGCCAGATATCACTCCTCGATGCGTAAGCTGAACCACACCAAGCTGAACACCCTATGGCAGATAGCCCAGTCTGATTCAGGTCCGCTCATTCTCCGTGGTCGCCATCTTTCCTATCACTGACGAAAAACTACCTACCAAAAGACATCTCCTTGAGCCCCATCTTCGTTTCGAGCACGCTCTGTATTCCGGGCGATTTATCTGACAACCACATGCCGCCTAGATCCTCGCGTATTACCAGGACTGATCATATGGCTTGCTTCTCTTCTTCTTATCCCTGTATAAATGGTATTGTATTGTATAAATGGTGCAGTTGCAGTCTTATTGCCCAAGGCTCCCTCCCGAGATCCCACATAAACTATGGTCGCTTTCACCATTCTCGCTGGAGGATATGATGTCTTCATAGCGACGTACTTGTTCGACTCCACATCGTCCTCGCTTTCACTCATCAGCAAATCTCCCACCGGTCCCTCTCCTTCATGGCTCTCGCTACACCCAACAAATCAAAGCGTGCTCTAGTTTGTTTCGTCCATCGACCACCTCGTCAATAACTAACAAACCTGTACTTAGTGCTGTCAACGAGGTCGCCGCAGGCGCTCTCCAATCTTTCGACATCAGCCCTCAAGGAACTTTATCCAACGCAGTGAATACCGTCAGCTCCGGAGGTGACAGCCCAGCATTCGCAGCCGCTCTCTCCACCGGTGAAGTCGCCATCTTCAACTACAACTCAGGAAATGGCCGCATCGTGCCAACGACGTCCAGCCCACGTACCTTCGACAACTCTGCCCCCGTGATCACCTTCCCCCGCCCTCCCCCGCCTGGCGTGTCCCACCCTCACCAGGCTGTGGAGCTGGACAACGAAGTGCTGGTTCCCGATCTGGTGAGGCATTTCACGCATTGGGATTATATTTCTGTAATATATGAGGTCGTTGAAAGGGAGGAGACGTGATCTGGAGGCTCGAACGAACGAACGTCCTTGGGAGCTACAAGATCCAAGGGTCTATCCCCCAGCCCAAAGGCAGCGGACCCAGACACCTCGCTGTCGCCAGTAAGTCTTCTCCCCCACCACAATTCCCTATGTATACCCCGTTCCTAGCTAATGCAATTTCACAGACAACCGCATCTTCACACTCCACGAACTCGCCTCGAGCCTCACCGTCCAAGCCATCCCCACTGCACCCAACGGCACCTCCTCCATCATCGCAAGCATCTCCACATTACCCCCGAACCCACCCACTGGGGCGGTCTTCGCTGCTGCCGAGATCCTCATCCCGCCGCCCACCGCGAAGTTCCCCAAATCCTATATCTACATATCGAACCGCAACACGGGAGTGCTGGACGCGCGTGGGGATACCATCGCGATACTCGAGCACGTCAATGTGGGTACGAGGAACGAGGGGTTGAAGGTCGTGAACCAGGTGTACACAGGGATTGAGCAGCCGCGCGGGATGGCGTTTGGGCCGGCGGATGGGAGGGGCGGAGAGGAGTTTTTGGTAGTGGCGGGTGTTGCAGGGTCTGCGGGGACGTTGGTGTTTAGGCGGACGGATGGGGGAAGGAATTTGGAACTTGTCGCGAAGAACTTGGAAGTGCCGACTAGGACGAGTTTTGTGTGGCTTTGAGTGTTGACTGTTTATGTGTTTCGGGTATTGGAATGACTTGGTTGACTTCATACGGGAACATGGGCTCAGTGGAGAATCGAGGAAGATCATCTGATATTGGTCGCAGACGTTTGGCGCACTGATGTCCATATTCGACAGCTGGCCAGTCTGCAAGTACGAAGCCAACCAGCTGCAGGCGGGGATGCTGTGAAACTGCGTGGAATAGGTACCTAAATACGACAATCGGACTGATGGTACAACAAATCATGCGTAGGTATGATGGTAGCTGGTATCATACGTAGATCATTTGGCAAACTGCAACAAAAGCAATAACGGCGCGAGTAGACTGGACTAGACAAGGGTGATATGGAAGACGAATGAAGGACGGGGACTGGCTAACTAGGCAGGGAATGGCATGCGCATACGCGCGAATTCTCCATCCGGTACTGTAGGTATGTGTGGAGACACTCTGTTAAGTGTGAAATTGTCGGGAGATTGATCAGAAGGGAAGAAGCCACGACATCGGAGATTAAGACTGCTTCCTGATGAATGTCCTCTTACAACCCTTGTATCTGGACGATGAGGAACTGTTTCTCATCACTGAATTGTTCATCTGTACAAAAGATCATCAGTACGATATGTCAATACGTCTGGGGGGGGGGGAGGGGGGAAATGAGAGACAAACCATCTTTGTCGTTATGGAATCCCTTGAGGAAGGCTAGGAGCTTTTCCTTGTTTCGCCGAAGGATCGCTTCTATCTGTGGCGGTTTCTTCGGATTTGCCACGAACACCTGTTCACTTGCACGATAAGGCCCATCCAAACCAATGACACGTAGGCGAAAGCAAAAACGCAAACCGCACCTTGAACACATGGAACGCCTCAAACTGTATATTCTTGCTCTTATCCCGAAGTAGATTCATCATCATCTTCAGATTTGCCTCGCTCGCGATGTATCTTGTCATGACGTTAAAGTTCGCGCGGTCGAGGAGGATCTCGCCCAGGAGTTTGAGGGACTGTCGTTTGGTGACGTAGTTGTTGGACAGGATTAGAGTGGTAAATGATGAGAAAAACTAAAATAGAACATGTTTGTTAGCGCTCAGAAGGTGGGAAGTGTGGAGGTGGGGTCATGGATGGGTAGGGGGCACAGAAACGCACCCTATCGTAATTCTTGTCGAGGTAATCGGCGACCATGGGTTTGTGTCGCGTGAGCGTCTCTTTCAGATTGGCAAACGCATCGCAAGATATGCCAAACGTTGTCGTCTCGATATAATGTGGAAATTTGTAGAACCTGGAAGGAAGAGTTATGTCGCGTTTGTTTAATGCAACATGTGGCACCAGTACTCACTGGTCAGAATGTAACAGGATCTTCGCGAGCTGTTCGTGTCGCAGCATCTCCTTGAGTATCATTCCCGTATTCAGTGCAATCTCCTCGTTCTCGTATCCAGCGAGTGCAGCAAAGATTACTTCGTGTTTGGCGGAGAGGTACTCGACCGTTGGCCACCGCGAACCAATCTGCCGCCGCAGGAGGTTGTTGAAGATCTGCACGACGTCTTTCCGTGCTTCGAACTCGAACCGCGCGATGTTCACCACGAGATGGTGCAAAAGGTCGGTTTGGTACGTTTCTTGAGCGAGCTGTGCCACGAGCTCCGGTGCTGGGTCTATAGTGTGAACGACTGAGTAACGAGCGCCGACCCAGTAATGGACAACTACGCACCTCCATCGCCGTACAGCAAAGCCTTGATCTGCTGCAGATTCTTCGAAATATCATCGTTCGCCTGTGATCATTGGTCAACAAGAATGTTTGCATTCCCTCCGATCCTCCTGACGACCACCAGGAGCATCGCAAAAAGCAGATGAAGTGCCCACACCTTCCGCCGAGTCTCTCCGCCCGGGGCGCTTGTTTCTAGTTTCGGTATGGCGTCGCGCAGACCTCGCACCAAATCTGGAGGTGTGCGTGGCTTCGTCTTGAAGAAATTCATGGTGGGTGCCACGGCGGAAGAAACAGGCAGAGATTCAGAGGCAGAATAACCCGCAGGACGGCGATTGTTAAGTCGAATGACTGAAGGATACAGCAGGCTAGCTGGAATTGGCGGTGAAGGTTGTGGTAGTATCGATCGGCCTCCGCCGACAACGGTAGACTGTTTCAACCATGCCCACGGTCCGGTTTCTCCGTAATATATACAGTGCTCCCTCATTTCGCGTTTTCTTACTCTCATTCTGAATGCATCGTCAATGCTCGTTCATACTATGTACCTAAAGTCGAAGTCGGGAAATACGAGCGTGTAACTCGCATGTGGAACATGCAATGTCCTGCGGTTCCATGGGTGTGATGTCGGCAGAAAGATGGCACGAGCGCTGGATGGTTCATAAATGGTCGAAAATGTCATCCACAGGAGTATGTCGATTTTGTAAAAGCTATTGGTCTAGGCTAACAGGTGCCTTCCTGCTATATGACAGATGACCATTGGTTCCTGCTCGGCATGGAATCTCAAGACACTCATTTGACAGCAGATATGCTACGTACGCCCCACGAACCTTATGGTGTAGACACGCGCCCGTATGTTTTCGTAGCCAATGGCATTAACAGCGTGTACGTACAAAGAAGAAGATTTTTTGGAACAAGACGGCATCATATAGAGGATTGTAAGCCTGTTTATTGGAAAGAATGTGGTGGTGTGACACTGAGATACTGTAGATATGAAAACGTGCTTCTTGTAAATGTCTCATATCGCCTTCGTTATCTTGGTTAAGAGACGGAAATTGGAGGCCTGAGAGAGTATGAAAACCATTGGATGTGTGCATCAATTTATGATGAATGGATGGGAGAGGCTCATCATCACGGAAATTATACCAGACTATACCAGAAGTGATTCATCGAAGGCTGAGAGGGAAGGTAAATGACGAGGTGTATTCTCCTCCTAGATAGGACGTCGCCACCAGTATCAGTGATAAATGCGCCTCGGCATAGCTTCAGGTATATAGTAGTTTGGGGCAACTGCGTCGTCCTTGTCGTACAAATGTGTGGCGAAAATATCGGGCTGAACAGTGGAAGCCGGTTCCCAATGTAAGACCAGCGATGGTACCCGTGCCTAAAGTCTGTAAAGAACTTCGCGCCATCCACATCAGAATGAGCATAAGCCTGACATGAAGCATCAGAAAATCAGAATGGCTCACGTATATTCCGTCACTGAACAAGCCATCTTCGTAGAAGAACTCGGCGAGACCAGCCGCTGCAGAATGTTGCTCACATGGCACGGCTACATCAAGAGGTATCCCGAGGATGCCGTACGCCATTGAGCGGATAGCCCCATGCAGTGCAACACCATCCAGAGTATAACAACAGTGCCGCTGCACGATGCCTTACTATGGGTTATCGGGAACTGCAGATATCTTGCTTTTCAATTTCTACACATCTGTCTGCTTATCCTACGCAGTTCAAACTTTGAAAAAACATTTGAATGGACCTCTAAAGTGTACTCCCAATTTCCTAGAGCACTAGAGTAAGTGTGGAGGGAGTCGGACACTGACCGAGGTGGAAGTGCGAAAGATTCACTATATGCAAATCTTCGTCACAGAAGGTCACAGAACCGATTGACCGGCAACCACCGAATGCTGACAACATCGACTCCGATTGAGTGATGCAATGTTCAAGATGCCGACCTTGCCGTGATGCGGAGATTCAAGGTCTCACGCAAATGTCACGCTTTGCCTCCTCTCGAATCGCCCACCTCAAGCTCAAGGCATTACAACCATATCGGTCCTTCGGGAAATTGATATATGAGACCTTCAGATACATAGATTTACCTTGGGCAGGTGTCCCGTCAAATTTAGGCTCGCAACCTGTCTTCCGGAGGGCCTCAAGCTGTTACAAACACACTCATTTCGCACTTTTTTGTCTCCCATTTTACAACCACTCCATCCTTTTCTAATCAGATAGTACAAGCATCATCCCATATACTGTAAATGATGTTCACAATTTTTTCTTTGAGGATATAGGGAGTGGTTGTGTTGCAATTGATGATTTGCATATAGTGAACCATTTGCACATCGTGATATCCCACAGTATGATGGCGGTGGACGATGAGAGCGATCGCAAGGTTACCTACCGTTCCGGTGGCTGTGATGATGGCACCGCCGAGCAACGTTCAAAACGATTATTTCACTTTCTTTCACTTTCAACCACATCAGACCACATCATATCTTCTTCTTCCTCGCTGCTGCTACCTGACGTTCAGAGTCTGAGACCATAAGTACAAAACCAACTATCCTTCAACACCATCTATCGTTCTGAACCTAATGGCCGCCGCCACCCCGCTCAACACCACGCGTTTCACACCCGACAGCGAGCTCGACTTCCTCTTCTCTCCAGACCTTATCTCGCTCGAAGTCAAGAGCGCCCTGCACTCCGATGTCCACGTACGTCTCCTCATGCCTCATCGCTGAAATCAACTCATTAGCCCCCAATCACACAGATCCGGCCCCTCGCATCCACAGACTACAGACGCGGCCACCTCTCCGTCCTCACCATCCTCACCGCCGCCCCTGATCCAGGCGAAGCTGCCTGGGTATCGCACTTCGAGACCCTACGCGCATCCCCGGGCACGTACTACACGCTTGTTATCGTTGATAAGCGCACAGACAGTATCGCTGGGGTCGGCACTGTGTTCATCGAGCGCAAGTTCCAGCGTGGGCTGAGTTGCGTTGGCCATATTGAGGACATTGCGGTGGACGAGACACAGCAGGGGAAGAAGCTTGGCTTGAGGATTATTCAGGCGTTGACGGGGATTAGTGAGAATAGTGGGGCGTATAAGACGATTTTGAATTGCAGTGATAAGAATATCCGTAAGCCTCCCTTCTTTTTCTTTGGTCATGTTCTTCCTGACGGTTGTTTGCAGCCTTCTATCAGAAATGTGGATTCGAGAAGAAGGAAAATGAGATGGTACGTTTGACTTACCCGCGTCGCCATTGATATTCGCTAATTGTTACCCCGTCTTTCTTCTAGGCGAGATATACCCCTGAACACATTTATTCTCCCAAGCTATGAAAGCCACCTTGTTTGCTGGTCGAACAAGGATCCCTTTCGGCGGACTTCTGATACAGTAGACGGACAATTTCTTGGACACTACCCGCACGCATCTGGAGCCCGAACTCTGTTACCCTAAATTAATTTCTGGCACAGGTTTCAAATTCTATCTTCGTATATTGGGTTCTTATCGAGCAGGATCTTCGAATATTCAGACTCACATTCCTCAGCTAACAAGGGCGGATGGAGGGCCAATGCCAAACTCTTTCGAGTGCAATCCAAGTGCAATCAGCGAACGAGCTATGTAACCATAATGATTCAGCACACGAAGTCATCCATGTTCGAGATGATGATCAAACACTGCCCTCGCCTGCAGATTCTCCAAGTCCATGTTTTTTCATGACGATCTGCCACTGCCAGATGAGCCTATTCAAACGACTCTTCCGGGCTCTGGCCGAACCTGAAACGGCTCATTTTCGAAGGCATCTCTTTCTGGGAATGACCAATGGTTCTTTGCGTCCATCCTAAGCTCGGGAAGTTGTGTATCCGCGGAGGCAGATGCGGCCTGGCTGTCTCCAATCTGCCTAACCTTGCCTCAATGTGAATTAGATGCTCCGGTCTCCAGAAATGCCTGTTGACGTTGCGGGTCGTCTTCGATACCTAGCCGTGCGGACCTCTGACGATGCAGATGATGACCCAGATTTCCGAGATGTGTTGAGATCTGTATCGAATGTTAGATGGTTGGTGTTGCGCCGCGCAGTAGAAGGAATTTAACGGGTAAGTATGTTTAAGCCCAACCTCGAAAGGAATTCCCCTGCAATGGGAAGGTCATGATCAATGCTCTGTTTACGCGCAAGAGGTGTGTGGCGTTGATTTATTCTAGGAATTATGAGTATCTAGTGATGCATATGAAGTACAGGACCCGCAGGCATTCCTCACCGCTCTATATGCTCACCTTCCCAAACTCGACCATCTCAGCTATGTTGATCCTTGCCTATGGGCGAAGAAAATTCTAACAATGACAGATGCGACGAACAGGACGATCGCGATGACTACTATGCCGCGTGCGATGCTTTGTGCATACGCTTTTCCACAAGGTAGGAGGCTGGCTTTCCTGGCACGTGGTACCTCAAAGGAGGGGGAAGAACATATGTGGGGAGAGGTCCTCGGATATGAACGGAGGATGCTTGCGGAGAGGTTCAGAAGGTATTATGAACATGTGGATGTGGTCATTTGGGGAGGCTGTTACTTTGAAGCGGAGAAGGCCTCACTGGACAAGGATACATTGTAATAACGTTCCGACACTTTGAAGTTGACATTCCTTTCCACTAGCTTCGGTTAGTTCTGTCGATATAGCTTTCAAACAACTTATTAAAGTTTCTCTCCTGTTACCGGTGCAAATACGATGCCCGATGGCGCGTCTGAGAGAACAGCGAACTTATTTTTACAAAGTCAAAGTTTGCACTTTGAGGGAAACTCGAGGAGGTCAGTGGCGCCATCATATGCATGATCATTTGTGGTACCAATTGTCGGCATCATGATCTATTTATGACTCTTTTACTTTGAGTACACCCATCCCGAATCCCCGCTTTTCGTCTAACAAAGCCAAATGTCCAAACCCCATCATTAGGAAACCTCCTGACTTTTGACAATCCAGAAAATGGGTGGATCGCACTCACAACCGGTTGAACTGCTCGATCAGATATGTCTGGATGTCGACAGCCCAAAGGACCTGCTCTCGGTCTCATTGACATGCAAGCAGCTGTCTCGAGTTATTATCCCTGATCACATCGAGTTCCGTATACTACGCTGCGACTTCCAACGCGATGCTCTGTGGAAGGCTCTCCTTGCTCAGCCATCCCAAGCCCCGAAGATTCGAGCGCTCGATATCATACCTGAAAAGCACCTGTTTGCATATCACGGTGGTCCCGTCATTGTACCTCAACCACTGTTACCGATGACGGAGTTGAAGCTTTACCAAAAGTAAACATTAACCAGGAAAGCTTTTTGCTGCTCGCGAATGTTATCCGCCAGATGCTCCGCCTTCGCCAATTTCATTGGCTGGATCACTTGACCCGCCCCATAAATCTGATATTCTCTGCCTTACACGAGACGTGTGGTGACCTCGATGATATCGAGATTCTCAACTACAGCTACAATGAGACTATCAGCAGCGTAGACCTTGGAAATTCTCCAGTTCGTGCTCGTCTCCAACGTCCGTGATCTCCCTTGTTGACTTCAGGCATTTGCTAGCTTTGGCAATTAGCTAACCTCACCCACTTTTCCTTCATGGAATATCACATATCCACTGAGGCCGATGTCTACGTGAAGTACACAGATGCAACGGCTGATATGTTGATCAAGCATTGCCCCCGCTTGGAGGACCTTCAGATTTTCCAGAACCATCAATACCACAGTCGTCTTCCAAGGGAACCCATCCAGCGACTCTTCAAGGACTGTCTTTGGCCAAATCTGAAGCGTCTCAGTATCGAAGGAACACTTTCGGCGGCTGCAGGGGAGCTGACTTTTGTGCAGTTTGGTGGGGATGAATTGGCCACGGGCGTTGAACAGCGCTACTGGCTGGTCATCGAACGAGGGGAGGATGGTGCATATCAGGACTACTCGGACATTGTAGACCACGACCAATGCAACCACCAAGATAATATAGATGTGGACCGCTGGGGAGGTTGTTATTTGGGAGCGGCGAAGGGGTTACTTGACAAGCTGGATTGGTGATAAGTACTGTGGTCGCTGTCTAAAGGTAGGGTGTTCGCTTGAAGCAAACCTTGATTGTCTCATTGTTTCCTTATCTGAGCCAGACAGCATAGTGGGTGTGGCGCAGAGGCTGAAATCAGAGCAGAAGCTGAAAGTGGTCTGTGCCACGTGGCCGTCGGCAAACTCCGAAAGCAAGTGTTTGAGTCAGGTGTGTCCAGCGCACATCATCGCCCTCCGACAAAACCCAGCAAGGTGAGCGCGAAACTACAGTCCTTCACGCCGTACGCACCCAGGATCGCATTGACAAGATGTCTGGCTCGTCATGGATACGTAAATCGTCCAATTTGGCTGGAATCTTAGCTGGATGGATTTGAATGGATTTGGATGGCACGGCGTGATATAGACCTTGGCTTTGGATTTTTACTGACCCCCTTTTTCCTTTGTGTTGTGTAGATGGTGTGTTGAATGACTTGACTCGAATTCCAGTTCAATTTCTAACCCATTTATCATGAGTGTAGAAGGTCGAAATCGATTCGTTCTCTGGCTTCCGTATCTACCCCAGCAAGGGCAAGCTTTTCGTTCGCGGTGACAGCAAAGTGGGCTCTACATCCCCTTCTCACACCTTTCGCAGAAACTCAATGTCTCAATTCCCATCACACAGGTCTTCCGCTTCGCCAGCTCTAAGAATGCATCGCTGTTCCTGCAGCGCAAGAACCCTCGCAAGATCGCCTGGACACAGGTGTACCGCCGGATGCACAAAAAGGGTATCACAGAGGAGGTTGCCAAGAAGCGCTCGCGCCGAACCGTGAAGCACCAGCGTGGAATTGTCGGTGCCGACCTCGCCGCCATTGCCGCCAAGCGGAATCAGACTGCCGCTGTGCGATCGCAGCAACGATTGGCTGCTATCTCGAAAGCCAAGTCTGAGAAGAAGGATAAGGAGACCAAGAAGGCGAAGGTTCGTGATATCTGGCATCGTTTACAATTTTCGTCGTGCTGAGATAATGTTGTCTGCGCAATAGCCTGCACGCACCAGCGCACCCTCCGGCCCCAAGGTTTCGAAACAGCAGATGAAGGGTGGCAAGGGTGGACGATGAGCGGCTCCATGAGGCGGGAGAGTCGAGACATGTTTTTATGGCTTATGCACCCTACACAAAATCTATGTGGTACCATGCACCTTGGCGTTCACCCATGGCCATGTCATGTCATGTCATGCTAGCAGATATTTCTTCGGTGTGCGAGCGGTCTTGTTGATTCTATGTACTTCACGGATGCCAGATGGTGTCGAGAGTCTCTAGTCTAGTGCCATATGTGATGACGATAAGGCAGATTACTCGGACTCTTACTGTCGGATCCGCCTCACGGAATTAGAATACTCCAGCCCAAGTCAAAATTGGAAGAGCATTGCTCCATTTAATGCAAGACACAAATGTACATCGGCGAAGAACAGAAAGGAATAAGAAACGTCAAAGAAAAACTCGGCTAGGGCTGCGCGTCCGCCCTCGTGAAGAGGTTATATGTAGTGAAGCACACACATCAGGGCCGGAGGGGAAACTAAGGTAATATGATGCATAGATACAACACAGCACGGCGCAGACGCGGGAGGGTGGGGTGAGCTCTGCGATACGGCTATTTTTGTGTCGCTTTCACAATCGAGACTACGATGATGACTATGATGACTGCCACGGCGACGCCAATGATAATGCGCATCTAAAAACATTTTTCGTTAAATTAGAATTCAAAGAAGGATTGGAATACAAACGCACCTTCATGTCCTTCCACCTTTGTAGGAACGATATTACATTATTTTGGGAATGTGGTAGATTGCCAGGAAAACACGTACCACATATTCTGCCAGACGCGTATGTGTTGTCAGACTCGAGTTACTTGGGAAGCTGAGTAGAGCATACATACCTTGCGCACACGGTTTGCTCCCCGACGAAACCCTTGGGCAGATACGGCGAGATTGTCTATGGTCATGAATAATCAGAGCCCTTCCCTCTAGCGGTACCTGGCACTCTCCAGCGCCTTGAATGGCACCCAACAAGCAATGATAAACTCACCAGTCTTGTCCTGTAGAGAATCCAACCGCTCTCCCCGTTCTGCCACCTTCGTAATATTCTCCCTCATGATTCCAACAGTATCGTCAATCTGAGCTTGGATGGCAGCCGTTTTCGGGTTTCCTTGACTGGGTCCAGCGGGGCCAGAGCCATTGCCATTTCGCGGCACATATGGGTCGTAAGGCTCAGACCTGCGCAGAGAGTGGGCGTCAGTTGCGTGTAGCATACGGCGTGGAGTGCGAGAGGACGGACATGATAGGAATGCGTGTGTCTGTATACCGGGAAGAGTTAAGCAGTTCCGCTATGATCAGGGAGAAAAACAGTGGGCTCACCCTGTCAAACGATGAGAAGGGATGAGGGAAGGGGATGGTCGTTGGCAACAAGGAATGTTGCTGGCGATGACCATTGACTGCGACGGCATGTTTTCCCCACGGCGTGACTCTCAGGGCACAGCATAACGTGACAACATTAATCGTCGATCGTCGCCGATCGAGTCTTAACGAGCCCTCTCCTCCAGGTTCCAACCAACCAACTTGAAAGTTGAAACTGCTTGGGACCCGCGCTGTTCAGCCTTTTTAAGCACTTTAAACTTGATATCAAACGCCTATAATACGAGCGAGAAGTACGAGTACAGCGCTTTTGTGACAGGCTTTCAACATAGATTGCACTTCCCCACATTCAACATCGATATGCAGGGACTGTTGACCACAAAAGCTGTTTTACCCAGCCCTACCTAATCATATACGTGCTAATATCTTGGGCATATTGTGCGAAAGAAACTCCTTCGACCAGCTCTAACCACAGATCTCGAAAAGCCTTCTACGAATGATGTAAGTACTGAACCGTCAAGTCCGATGCACCAAACCTGCCGAAATGTATACAGATTTCGGAGCGCAAAGAATAGACATATTTACCAAGGCACTCAAACCAGTAAATTCCACACTGCCAATGCAGTGCTTGCCGCAATACTTGATATCCTGTGGCCCGTGCGCATCCTCTAATTTCGACAGGAAATCATAACAGTGCGGAGTTCTGTCAGGAAAGCTTAGGGATAAACCCCTGGCATTTTCGTATAGAGTGTAGATTGTGTCAATTGGTCTCCTGCCAAATAGGAAACACCGGACTGCCTGTCGGATGTCACAGAGAAGTGGCAAAGGGCAAAGGCCAAGGGTGCTATCTTTTTGGCCCCGTCATGGAAATTGTTCGGCCCCGTTGTTTAGTCGGATACCCTCGTCATCTCAATAGACCGCTGTATATAACGTCGTAGTGATCTAAGAGTGGCCGACCATCGCGGCAGAAGAATTTCATTTAGTGAAGATGGGAAGAGCTTGCCGTTGGCCTTTACTATTGCTCGCGATGTATTGAATGACTTGTCCGGCTGGAGAATGTCGCGATGTACAAATTGAACATGACCTAGAGATATAAAAGACTGCGTGAGCATATGTACTGAATGGCGAATGGCATCACCAGATCTGTTCTTACAGACACTCTGGAGGGCAAGATATATTCAATATGATTTGTGCGCAGAGTGGTCTAGAGTGGTATATTCTTACCAGGCCTAAGAATCTCATCATCAAACGCAAGGCCAGCGGACTTTCATCGCTATCTCGCCTGAATGTGCGCAAGAAGATCACAGAGGATGTCAAGAACTCAGTCGGAAACGGTCCAGCACAACTAATGCACCATGATGAGTGCCAGATGATGCAGCTTCTTGCATCGGAATATAGCCAACCTTGCATGTGATCCAGCCGTCTTCTTCCACGAGCTCAAGCCCCAAAGGTTAGCGGTAATATGAGGAGTGAGGTAACCCCGTTGGCGGATCCTCCCGCCCGGATTCACTGAAATTAGGCGGCCCATAGGAGACAAGATTAAGCCACCCCCAGATAATATTTGGACAGCTCAGCTTTCGGAAAACATAGAGCATTGCTATTGAGATATATCTAGTCCATATAGCGTTGGCACGCACCATCTTTATTGACCTTCGGATGATAAGCACGGAGACCCTCCCATGAATGCAAAATGATCGTCTCCCATAGCACCTCTGATGATTCTTGAATTCTTTGAACGTTACAAAGGACAGAAGAGGACAGAAGCAAGGAAATTCCACACAGTATTGGGACACGGATGAGAGTGAAATTCGGTCAGCCACGTCGCCTACATAAGAGACATATTCAGTGCGACATTTGAACAGGGGTTACCTGTAACGTTCAACGATGTGCGCGGCGGCATCATGCGTTTGGTATTAAGAGTGTGCTAATGACAGTGTGCAAACTGCATCAGACATGATTTCATAATTTGTGCATTGCAGATCTCAACTCCCACGCCACATTCCACCTTCATTCCCCATCTCCTCATCCCAAGATTCCGTTGCAAATACTGGCCTCTGTGCCTCCGCCCTTCGTTTCATATCTTATACTTCTGTACATGCTGCTATGTCTTCCGTTCCCGGTCACAAGCACACAGGTTCTGTGACCCAGAACCAGAAAGCTCAGCTTGCTAATGCCTATAATGAACTGGGGAAGGAGCTCTCGTCGACCAAAATCAGAGTCGTCGGGAATTATACTCTTGGAAAAGTCATCGGAGAAGGTGAGTTGGTCCTCCCAGACTGGTAGCTCAGTCCAGGCACGCGAGTTCATCATCTGATTCACTCCAAGGAGCGTACGGTAAAGTACGAATGGGTACACATCGCCTGACCTCCACGCGGGTCGCCATCAAACAGATTCCGAAGGCCCTGTCCTCATCTCTGACTCGCGAAATACACCACCATCGTCAATTGCACCACCCACACGTCGCACAAATGTACGAGGTCATCGCGACCGAGTCGTCGATTTGGATTGTAACCGAGCTGTGTTGCGGCGGGGAGCTCTTCGACTACCTTGTCGAGAAGGGTAGGCTTTCGGAGGACGAGACCAAGATCGCTTTTGGCCAGCTCTGTCTCGCAGTTGCGTATCTGCATGAGAACGGTATTGTTCACCGGGATCTGAAGCTTGAGAATGTCCTTCTTGATGAGCACTGCCGTGTCAAGCTGGGTGACTTTGGATTTACACGAGAGTTTGAGCGGGGAGGTTATATGGAAACCTTTTGTGGTACGACAGGGTACGCGTCTCCGGAGATGTTGCAGGGAAAGAAATATCAGGGTCCAGGTATGTTCGCAGCTAGTTCCGCTTAAGGTCTGCCTGATGCTGTGTGTAGAGGTTGATGTATGGTCCTTGGGTATCATCTTATACTGTCTGCTCACGGGAACGCTCCCTTTTGATGACGACGACGAAGAAATCATGCGTGCAAAGATAATTAAAGGAGAATTTGAAGACCCTGATTGGCTCTCACAAGGTATTGCCTGACGCTCTTTCCTTTCTCATTATCCTCTGACCCGTCTTTAGAGTCTCGTGATTTGATAAAGAATATTCTTCAAAAGGATGCGACGAACCGTCTAACGATCCCTCAAATCCTCGCTCACCCTTGGTTTACTGCTGCTACCCTCACCTATGAATCTGATGTACCTGTTCCATCCACTCAACTCCCTATACCTTCCGACAACATCTTCGTCCAGGCCGAATCACAGCGCTCCTCTGAGAGCTCCGCACTGTCAACATTAAGCTCCCCTTTCATATCTTCATCAGAGGTCAGTACTTCGGCCCCCACGACCCCAGATGAAAACGATCCGTTTGACCACACCCCTGCTTTACACCGGAATCCCAGTGAAACCACCATCCGTAAAACCTCCTCTGATCTTGAGTCTCTATACACCAGAATGACTCGAATACAACCTGAAACAGTTCAGGAAGAAGAGGCTCAAAGCCCTTCGCCACCACGACATAATTCCTCTGGATCCACTAAGGCTCCTCCCATATACCCAATTCGCACTCCAGCCCGAACGAAGCGTCGCTCGGTCTCGTCCACCCTCTCCGACCCTGCTTCGCCTACAGCTGACAAAACGTCCACACCTTTTCCGGTTTCTTCTAGTCGTGACTTCGACTTTGCCTCTCTGCTAACAACACCTACTCCAATCATATTCTCCACGCCTCTCGAGAGGGAGCTTCTGAACACTCTCAGTACACTCGGCTTTGACACAGCTCAAATAGTGCACTCAGTGCTGACTGATGCGTGCGACGCCGCAGGCGCCGTCTGGTGGATGCTGAAGAAGAAGGCGGAGAAGAGAAAATTCGAGGAAGGGAATGAAAGCACATCTGCCTTGAGTTCTGTTCCCCCGGAGGCACTTGCTACAGCTCATGAGAGGAAAAGTACGAAAAAGCGAAAGGTTTCCGCTGCTGTGCAGACCGATCCAGGAGGGTTGAATCTGAGTCTTGCGCGCTCAGCACCGCAGCTTGCTTTCGTGCCTCCGACACCGACCTTCCCTCGTGCAGGAACACCAACACGGCCTGCAACGCCAACACGGTCTGTCTTGCTGTCGCCTTCAGACAGCTCATCCAAGTCTCACCCATCGACGCCGGCTGGGAGCTTGAGAGATAAAGAATACAAGGGCCGAAAGGCACGGTCGGGGAGCGTCAGCATAATGCAACGGGCGACTACCGCTTTGGAAGCCGCCGGGCTGGTCCGGAAGAAATCGACGGAGGCTGTGCGGGAGGAGAAGGAGAAGGACCGAGAGAGGTCGAAGGATGTGGAGAGGAAAGTCGTCAGTGGCGAGGAATCGAGGAGTTCGCACGGGAGTGGTTCATCGAAATTGACGAAGTCGCCCCCTTTGAAACCATCGAAGGATTATCCCCCGTCGACACCACCTCCTACTGACGTACGCCAAATCCAACCGCAGATGGGGTCGCCCTGGGTACTGGCAGATACTCGCGAATCGACAACCCGTGGCTCGGCCCGGACTCCAGCTAACACACCTCTTGACTTAATGCAGTCCATGTCGGCACCTAATCTGTCCGAGGCGACGGAGGCGAAAACCGCTGCCGCTGCCCCTCATCGAAATCGGGCTAACCTGTTGACAGCATTTAGGCTGTGGTTCAATGAGGATAAGAAAGGCAAGCGGAAGGAGTCTTCTGGGGGTACGGGTACCTATAGTCGACCGCTGACGAACGCGACTCCGCCATTCACGTCCGGGACGGCAAAGCATAGAGGCTCGTCAGGAGGAAGGTTCGGCTCGAGGAGAGGACATCGGCAACGACCCTCAGCTTCATCACGTCGGTCCAGCAGCGTAAACTCGAGACGATCATCTGGCGCATCTGTTCATATGCTTGTCATGGATTCGCCGCAGATTCCGACGAGAAGGTCCTTTGGCAGCCATACTCCCAATTCAGAGCGAGGCGATTACTCCTCGCGACCGTCGTCCATCCAAAGTTTTTCCATGCAAAGGCATAGGAAATCACCGTCGCAGAGCTCTGCGGGCTCTGCGCGTCTCCGCGCTGCGTCGCCGATGCAGAAATACCATCGACGAGCAGGCTCGGGATCTTCGACTACCCGTGTCGTGCGTCAAGTGCAGACAACACCTCGGCCTCCTCATATACGAACCAATTCCGCCACCTCATCTCTGCATTCACCACCCTCCTCACGCCCTGCGTCTTTCTACGAGCTCTCGGAGAATGAGGGTCCGCGCACAACGTCGCCGTTCAAGATGCGATCGAGACGACCTTCCGACGACGCACCGCGCCGGTCGGCGAATAGCAGCACGACATTCGTTGCGCAGAAGCGGCAGGGCCCATTCATGAGCCCTGTCTCACAGGGATATTCCAATTCCTTCGGACGCTCGAGCTGGAAGAAATCATGGGGCATGGAGCCTCCAGGGTGGCAGTCGAGGACAGCTCATCTACCTATCGAGGTCATCACTATGTCACCGGCGACTGAGCCAGCCTCGATTCGAGATGTCTTTTCGGGACGCCATTCACTCAATCTCGGGGGCGATGAAAGCGATTGGGTAGACGAGGATGACGATGTTCCTGCATTTGCTGGGGGCTTGGGCCAGATGACTACATCGGTCGCATCGTCAAGCCATGGGACTGTTCCTCTGGAACCGTCTGTGACGCTGTCGCCTGCTCCCCGAGGGCATCGATCGACAACAAAGCGCGTTACTAACAGAGACCGGTCGGGTTCGAATGGGGGCACATCGGGCACAAGCACGTCGAGACAAAAGACTGGACATCCGCCGGTGGAACGCGTGTCGCCTATTCCTTCTGACAGCAGTTATGAAACCGAGACGAGGGCCGGCTGGAGGCAGCTTCCTGCGAGTCGGTCTGGACCGGCGTTTCGACATGCAATACAAGAGGAAGATGAGGGTGAGGAGGAGTGATGATTACTCGGGACTTGTTTTCTATAGTCTAAAACTCTTATGGCTATCTGACTTGTCGACTTCGTTTATATTTATGATAGCGGCTACCTTTCCCCCTTTTTTTCTCTCTGTACTGGTCCTCGTTTCCTGATATCACATTCATTAGATACCCTCATTCTATTTCTATCTATCTCATGGTTTACATACTCTTACTCTATACTCATGTTCCAGTACAACATGCTCTCGATACAAGAACAGTGGTTCCATTGCATTAACTAAACAGTGGTTTACGTAGAGCACGGAGATTAGATTAGATCGCCTTGAATCTCATAAATAATTGGATCGATCGTGATCGAGAAAACTTGTTTGACTCACGCCATGGCGGACTCAGATGTGCTTAAGGTATCGATCCTGGGCAAGCATTCCATCCATTGCGGCTTTCATCTCATACCTTACATCGCACGCACCGTTCTCGCGACATTGCCCTCCTCGACCTATGTTCTTGTCACTGATTCCCATGTCGCCAGGTTTTACCTTGCAGCTTTCGAACAAGAGTTCGACACTGCGTTATCTCGCCTTTCAGCTTCTTCTCCGAAACCACGATTCATGAGCCATGTCATCCCTCCTGGGGAAACATCGAAGAGCCGTGAAGGCAAGGCCAACGTTGAAGATTTCCTCTTGCTCAACAGATGCACGAGGGACACTGTCATTCTAGCGCTGGGTGGGGGTGTCATTGGCGATCTCATCGGATTCGTCGCTGCCACGTTGTACGCGTAAAAGATCTTCTTGCTTCAATCTTGATCACTAACATGATAGCAGTATGCGCGGTGTTCGCTTTGTTCAGATCCCTACCACTCTTCTCGCGATGGTCGACTCCAGCGTTGGCGGCAAGACCGCAATCGACACACCTCTTGGAAAGAATCTCATCGGCGCGTTCTGGCAACCAGAATACATCTTTATCGATGCTGCATTCCTCGAGACGCTGCCTTCTCGTGAGTTTTCGAATGGGATGGCCGAGGTTGTCAAGGTCTGTCCATTGATTATCATCTCTTCACTTGATCTTTCTCACCCGGCCTTAGACCGCTGCCATCTGGAGTGAGTCCGAATTCGACTCCCTAGAATCCAATTCGGCCGAAATATTCGCCGCGATCCAATCTCCGTCCACCAACCATGCAGGACGTACCAAAGACACTCGATCAAAGGCACAGGAGCTGCTGCTCTCCGTGATAGTCGGTTCCATATCCGTCAAAGCCCACATCGTTACTATCGACGAGCGCGAGACCGGGCTCCGCAACCTTGTCAATTTCGGGCACACTATTGGACATGCGATTGAGGCCGTGTTGACACCGACTATCCTTCATGGAGAATGCGTCAGCGTAGGTATGATCCTCGAGGCTGAGGTATCCAGACAGTTGGGTGTTCTGGGCCAGGTTGCTGTTGGGCGGCTTACACGATGCTTGAAGGCATACAATTTGCCCATTTCGCTTTCAGACCCGAGGATCGCAAGTCTCCCTGCGGCGAAGCTGCTCACCGTTGACCGTTTGCTCGACATCATGAAGGTGGACAAGAAGAACAGTGGCCCGAACAAGAAGATTGTCGTTCTGTCGAGGATCGGTGCGACTTACGAACAGAAGGCCACTGTCGTCCAGGATTCGATCATCATCAAGACGCTGTCGGAGGGTGCCAGAGTCGTACCTGGTGTTCCGAAGCACCATCCTGTCAAGATGGCAACACCAGGGTCCAAGAGCATCTCCAATCGTGCCTTGGTACTTGCTGCCCTCGGAAAGGGCACTTGCAGACTTAAAAATCTGTTGCACTCTGATGATACCCAGGTCATGATGACTGCCCTTCTGGAACTCAGAGTATGTGTGAACTTGTTATTAATGAATTCCATCCTTAACTTAAGTATAGGGTGCCTCTTTTGCATGGGAAGATGAGGGAGAAACAGTCGTCGTTCAAGGTGGTTCCGGCTCCCTGTCCGTCCCGCTGAAAGGCAAAGAACTCTATCTCGGCAACGCCGGCACCGCTGCGCGCTTCCTTACGACTGTCTGTACTCTCGTTCAATCTTCTCCAACCGATCCTGCCAACACCACGGTCATCACTGGCAACGCACGGATGAAACAGCGGCCCATTGGGCCACTTGTCAGTGCATTGCAGCAGAACGGCAGCAAAATTGAGTTTGTCGAGGCCGAAGGGTGCTTGCCCCTGGCGATCGCACCCCAGGGGCTACGAGGAGGCACAATACAGCTAGCGGCGAGCGTGTCGAGCCAGTACGTGTCGTCGATCCTGCTGTGTGCACCGTACGCAGCAGAGGAGCGCGTGACGCTCGAGCTGGTGGGTGGACAGGTGATCTCGCAACCATATATCGATATGACTATTGCGATGATGCGGGAGTTCGGGATTGACGTGACGCGACGCGTAGACAAAGAGACAGGGAAGTTGCTGGACGTGTATGATGTACCGAGGGGTGTGTATGTGAATCCCGAAGTGTATGATATCGAGTCGGACGCGAGCAGCGCGACGTACCCACTGGCGATTGCGGCGATCACGGGGACGGAGTGTACAATTGATAATATCGGGAGTGCCTCCTTGCAGGGGGATGCGAGGTTTGCGAAGGAGGTGCTGGAGAAGATGGGATGTGAGGTTGTACAGACGGCGACAGCGACTACGGTTAGGGGCCCGAAGATTGGGAGTTTAAAGGGGCCTGGCGAGATTGATATGGAGGTAATGACGGACGCGTTTTTGACAGCGACAGTATTGGCTGCTGTTGCGAATGGAAAGACGAGAATCATAGGGATCGCTAATCAGCGAGTGAAAGAGTGTAATAGAATTCAAGCAATGATGGACCAGCTTGGTATGCTCATTCTGGTATTCGCTTTTCGAGATTATGGCTAAACAAAGCTGTTCACAGCTAAATTTGGCGTGGAGACAAATGAGCTTGAGGATGGGCTTGAGATCATTGGGAAACCCATTGCAGACCTGAAGAGAGGTGTCAGTGTGCACTGCTACGATGACCACCGCGTCGCTATGGCCTTCAGCGTGCTCAGTGCAGTCGTTGAGGGTACTATCATCGAGGAGAAAAGATGTGTCGAGAAAACCTGGCCAAACTGGTGGGATGACCTTGAGAACAAGGTCAACGCTTTCCCCCTTTCCTCTCACTGTCCCTTATTGACACTTTAGTGCAAAGATTGGCCTCAAAGTCGAAGGCGTGGATTTAGCAGGCGTTGCTCCAACGGCCTCTGCAAGTGGCGTTCAGTCGCGTGATACCACCGCGTCTGTCGTCCTCATCGGCATGCGCGGATCTGGTAAAACCTTTGTTGGCAATGCTGCCGCATCTGCCCTGTCTTGGACCTGCCTCGATGCTGACGCGTACTTCGAGGAGAAACACCAGATCGGTGTGCGTGCCTTCGTCCATGAAAAGGGATGGCCTGCGTTCCGCGCAGCAGAAACATCTATTCTCAAAGAGCTTCTTACAGAAAAATCGACAGGCCATATTCTCAGTCTAGGCGGTGGCATTGTTGAGACCCCTGAAGCAAGGCAGCTGCTCAGAGAATATGCGGCCCAGCGGGGTCCGGTCGTCCATCTGCTGCGACCACTCGGTGCGGTTGTCAAGTATCTCAACGCAGAAACAGCTCGCCCTGCGTACGAAGAGCCCATTGAAGATGTCTTCCGCCGCCGTGAGCCCTGGTTTGAGGAATGCTCCAGCCACGAGTTCCTGAACTATTTTGGCCCTGACCCAGTTAAGACCGTCAAGGGTAAGGGCACGCACGATGAAATTGCACGCTTCTTCAAGCATATTACCGGACAGCAACCCAACTTGGCACTAAACGTCGCGTCCGGTCATCGTTCATATTTCCTCTCCCTGACCTACCCCGATGTCAAGCAAGCCTTATCTCAGATCGACGAATTGACAGAGGGCGTCGACGCTATCGAGCTTCGCGTCGACCTGCTCCGATCGTCAAATGACCACCGGTCGCTTGAACCCTTCATCCCTTCCAGATCGTACGTCTCCGACCAAATCGCTGTTCTACGCCGCGTCACCTCCCTCCCCATCGTCTACACAGTACGCACGACATCCCAAGGTGGCGCGTTCCCTGACACATCCGAAAGGGAAGCTATCGAGTTGCTCAATCTCGCCCTCCGTCTCGGTGTCGAATATATCGATGTTGAAGTCACGCTGCCCGAGAAGTACATTCGGGACCTCGTCTCGCGTAAGGGTTCTTCCCAGATTATCGCGTCTTGGCACGACTGGAGTGGTAAGATGAAATGGAACAGTGCGTTGGTGAAGGAGCAGTACGATATTGCCAGTAGATTTGGTGATATCGTCAAGATTGTTGGGAAGGCTACGGAGCTGCAGGATAACTTCTTGCTCTACGACTTCGTTGCCAAAGCAAGAAGTGGACCGCAGGGGAAGCCTGTCATTGCTATCAACATGGGAGTGGAAGGCCAGATGTCGCGTATCCTCAACGCGACATTCAGTCCTGTGACCCATCCACTGCTCCCTGTCAAAGCAGCACCGGGCCAGCTATCGTTCAAGCAGATTCAGCAGGCCCTCCATCTCCTTGGCCTCCTGCCGTCACGCAATTTCTACCTCTTTGGCACTCCGATTGCTCACTCCATGTCCCCGATACTACACAACACCGGATTCGAGGTGCTTGGGCTGCCGCACAAGTACGAGCTCCTGGAAACCGCCGAAGTCGGCGAGGAAATAAAGGCTGCAATCACTGCACCAGACTTTGGCGGGGCGTCCGTGACCATTCCTTACAAGCTTGACATTATACCGCTCCTCGACGAACTTTCACCTGCCGCCAAAGCTATCGGAGCTGTGAACACTATTATCCCCCAATACACGTCTACGGACGGCTTAAGCCGGAAGCTCTATGGTGACAACTCGGACTGGTTGGGTATTCGAGACAGTATACGTGCACATGTCTCTGCCCCAATCCTTTCAGCTCTGGTCATCGGCGCAGGCGGGACAGCTCGTGCAGCCATTTATGCTCTCCAGGCCCTCCATGCAAAGACAGTATATTTGCACAACCGCACAGCTAGCAAAGCGCGAGACTTGGCACTCGCATTCCCTAATGCTCAAATCCAAGTGCTGGATTCGATCAAGGACTGGCCAGCAGGAATCCCTCCACCGTCTGTGATCGTTTCGACCGTACCTTCGGCTGCCTTGACGTTAGCTCCTGAAGGAAGTATATTTCCTCTGTCGAGGAAGCTGTTTGAGTATCGCGACGGACCGGCCGTTGTGGTCGACATGGCATATAAGCCTGCTGAAACTCCGCTGCTGAAACTGGCCAAAGAGGCCGGAGAGAACTGGATAACTGTCCCAGGGCTGGAAGTACTTTTGGAGCAAGGATATGTTCAGTTCGAGAAATGGACAGGAAGGAAATGCCCGAAGGGAGTTGTGGCTGCGAGGGTGAGGAGCAAATACCATGCGGAATCTTGAGAATGTATCGTTACCTAAGAATTGGAATGTGTTATCATAGAATAGATGAATGCGCGTTGTCCTGTCACACTTTTTGGTTTGACATTGAACGAGACTTCGAAAACCTCGGGCCGTCGATATCCAGTGTATCAAGAAGGTAGATTATTGACGTCCAGAACGGGGACAACCGAATTTGTACTCGTACACAGGCCAGCGGCAGGGAAGGAATGACAAGGTATACGAGAATATAACGCGCTACTGGTTCCTGAGATGCCGCAGCAGGAGAGGGGAGGAGACGGGTATCCTAGACTGTAAAAGCGAAAATAGACACAACAAAAAGACAATAAGTGACGAGGGTAAAAAAGAGTCAAGGACAGGAAGGGAAGTAATAAGGATTACGAGTGAGAATATGAAAAGGGGGAAGGGCATTTCATAAATCGTCATGGGGGATAATCTATAGTGAAGAAAGGGAGAGAGCTCTGAAGAGGCATTCGAGAAGCACCAAAAAGATTCCACGGGATACATTCAACCTGGGCCACGACCATCCGTCCATATTTTCCCTCCCATTTCTTAGCTACTACTGATTGTCCCGAGCGAGCTTTAGCCGATGTCCAGGTCACAGACGATGCCCGGGTACAGCCCAGAAAACCATTGTCAGGGCCGTGACGAACGCTGCGACGAGGACACTGACCCATATCGCACGTCCCAATAGCAATTTTTTGACATAAGGCTCGCGAATTGTCAGTGTACGGAAGGGTGTTGTCTCTGACTGTCCAAGAAAGACGAGGATAGGATCGAGTTCGTACTGATGGGAAACAAGGAAAAGAACGGCGAAGGTAAAGGGAATAAAGAGCTACAATATGGCATTAATGAGCTGGCGATTGGATTAGAGAAGCGGGCCACTTACGAAAAACCTCTTGGACTTTGGTTGCACATCCAGGAAGATCAAGGAGAAAGCAGCTGCCAACCCAACCCAGAGTGTTACAAGCCCCACAATGAGACGAACCAACGCCGATATGGGCGTCAGATTTCCAAACGCCTTTGAGCGGAGGAAGCGAGGGAATGCATCCTGTTCCATTGCCCGGAAACAGTACTCCTTCTGGGCATGGAAGATATCTGGAATTTGGGCCATCATGCTTAACTCGCCTGGTGTCTTGGGCTCCTGGGAGCTACTCAACGGGAAACTGTGGATGCGCAGAGAGGGCGGGAGATAGATCTCGTGGTTCTCCTGCGAGTTTACAGTGTTGCCTGCGGGCGAAAGGTAGCGATAGAAGATGCGCTCAGCCGATGCTATTAGGTCAAGGCGGGTGATTGCGGAGGATCGAGGAATGACTGTGGGGGCGCGGGACGCGCGTCTCATATTAAACAGAGTGGGCGTACGTCCCGAGAGAGAGAAGGGCGTCGTAGAACGCGGTGGTTGACTGCCTTCATACGGATCGTTCGGCGACGCGACGTGTGTGTGGTCCGACAAACCTGCCGTTGGTGGTCGAGGACTCGTTGAGCGACGTCCCTGTCCACCCTTCTCGTCGTGCGATGCACCCACCGTGGCAAGATTACGTTTATCCTGGTCAGTCATGAGGTCGCCCGTGCTGGCGGTGCTCCGCTTCGTGCCACCCCCGTCGGGATGAAGCCCAACGACAGTACCATAGATAGACCCTCGTCTACGAGCATAATCCCAATATTGCGGCCAGTCCTCCTTGATCGTACGTCCCGACTTGCGAACGTCCTTGAAATAGGCCCGGCACAGATTCTCGTGCTGCTGAACATCGAGCCAGAAATCTAGGATGTCCTCAGCCCCTTCACGTTGGAGAAACAAGCTTCATTCGTGAGCGTGATTGGTAAGAAAGACCACACAAAAGTAATGCATGAACGTACTAGAACATGAAGAGGTCGACGGGGGGTCTCGTTCTCCTAGAGAGAACTTCGGTGAACGAAGGCAACCTGTTCTTGCGGCTGTTTGCCCAGTCATCTTGCTGGCGTTTCTCGTCGTCGTCGATGGCCATGAGCAAAGCTGGCTGGACGCTGTGCTGCTTGGGCTGGTCGTTGTCAACGGCGTTGTTGATCCAATTTCCCGCGTGGGATCCGAACTCAATTGCTGACGTAATATTAATAACACCGTGCTCTTCCTTTCCGTTGCCGCGACCCACAGCGGTGCTCACCACAATGTCTATCTTCACAAAGGCTTTCTCGCCAGCAATCAGAGAGATTAGAGTCCTCTGCTCACAATCTGGTGCGGCTTCAGCGGGTACTCGGTAAGTGGGTACAAAAAATATGCATTGCGTGCTTCTGACCAGTTTTATAGGGAGTTCATTCTTTCACGATACCCTGCTATCAAGCAGCACAACCCAGACCTACCAGTCCTAATTCGAGAGGCGAGTGGAACGCCAGCACGAGTGTTTGCCAGATTTGGTGAGTGCCCTTGTCATGGTGTGAATAAGGTCTTCACCGGATTGACGCGGGTTTCAGAACGTGGAGTGGAGAAGCATGTAGAACTGGATAATCTGTCAGCCAAGGACGTCGAATCAAAAGTTGTACAGCTCCTGGGATCATAACATCTAGAAAACACCAATTTGCTTAACTTTCATAATCTTCGACATCGGACATATATTGTCAATTCAACGTTATTGCTTTGCTGGTAAGTATGCCTCTATATATTGCTAATATTCGGTACGTCGCAGGCCTCTCCATGGTTGTCATATAGCGTCTTTCTCAAATGTGTTCAATTGTCACTACTGCATTTCGAGGTCGAAAAGGTGCTGTCCACACAGAAGATGGACAACGGGAGCTCCCTCTCAACATACCATCCACTGAACCTGGTGAATCATCCGGAAGTTCGACTGGTACAGGGACAAATACGTAAGAACATCCTAGTGCCCGATTGCGCCTTGCTGTCTTAACCTTCCACTATGTCTGGTGGCCTTGCGGGATTGCAGGAAATACACTTTTGTGGATGATGTTCGAGTGCAAGCATGAACGTGCGTTTACCATGTTCCACGACAGCACCCTCTGCAAATGTCCTTTCCTACACCACTTTGCATGTTGACAGACTGATACCGGTGCTCGGACCAAACTAGTCTCTCCTAGACAGACACCATCAGTCGTTCCTCCATTCTGTAGGACCAAATGCCCAGTAGCGTCCATGATAAAATGCGCATTGCACGCCGTTGTCCCAGCACCATTTTAGCTCTCTACCTGGCCCTCAGTAAGCATTGGTCTCGGGCATGAAATCGATGCATAGTCGCTGCAACACTGAATGTGAGATGGTTATGTATCTCACGAATACCCATATCACCCCCTTCCGCATCTGAGAAGGTCGAAGTCTTATATGGTACGGAGGAGATCTAAGTCTTCTTCTGCCAAACCGTCTAATTCTTGCTTATAGGAATGCTTTGTTCCTTTTTTCATATGCTTCTTTCATCATCATAAGACGCGAAAATCGGGAACTGCTTGTTATCCTTTTCCGATAACAATCATGTCCGAGGCATTGAAAGCAATGTCGATAAAGTATCCAAAGCGTCTGCTTTTTGTGAACCTCAAGCACGGCTCCTCCTGCTTGCCATTCATCTAATGGTATGCAATTGCTGTTAAACGCTTTTTTTTTTTTTGCTACGTTCACGGAATTCTATTGTTTCTGACTAAATATTTCTTTCTTTGGTCTGTATGGCAATACCATACGCATAGGACTCAGTACACTACCACCTCGGCCTCCATTTGCTACATTGACGGAATCTCGTGCTTGGGGCCTCATGGTAACGTATGCAAATTTCAGGAAATATTTCCCTTAACCTGCGGGAACCAGTCCAATCAGATTGATACATAGTATTTAGACGAATACGGAGTAAACGAAGGCTCTGAGATAGACAGGTTATAGAACGTGTTCCTTCACGGCAGGGTTGTTTCATACACCACGACTTTTATACAGGTAAGAGATACGATGTAGAGAAGCTCGAAGTCAGAATGTCTATGTCGTCTGTTCTCGTGGTGAATTTGCAGTGTGTTCCAAGCTATACTCCGCGGCGGCTTCAATGGGGAAATTGATAGAAGCGCGCCGAAAGGTTCGGTCCACTGGTTTCATCGAAAACCGGTTGGAAGGAGTCGTAGTAATGGAAGCCCGTAACGGCTGCAAGTTATTTCTGTTCGCTATTGGGGATCTTTCACTCTGCTCCTGCGCTGACTGCCTTTTGAGCTCAACCTGGACTATCATCAGCGCCGGCACGATTCCCTGAATGCTAAAGCGTTATTGTCACAACAGAAAACTGACCAAGTCTCTGTACTGACCACGACTCGCATGGCAATGTAGACAAAGACTATCTGAACCTAGCCAGGCATCAGAATGCAAATCAAACAAAGGGATGATGAGAGATCGACACTTTGTAGAAATTAGCTTCCGGAATGGCGATCGCGATGAGTATGGATATCGGGTAGATCGCACCGCTCTCCACACTGCGAAAGTGATCTCTCTTTGAGACGTAGTAGAGAAACTGTTGTGGCTTACAGAATGGCAATGGCGGTATGGTATCGTTTACTCTGTTGCTCGCCTAAGATTGGGCGAACGGCCCTTGACACCCACCAAATGCGTCCTGCTGCAATTTGCAGGATAAGACAATGAGCTTTGCAGTCAGACAACGGTTAGAAGTCACCTGCAGCTGCAGTCATGACGATATTGAAAGCAAAGACAGTCCATAGGAACACAGGCGTGAACGTCGCTGATATTGAAAGCATTGGTTTTGTTTGGCTTAGATAACCCAAGACTGTTCGAAAGGTAATATTTAGTGTCAACGGTATTGTGGTGTGGTGAACCCACTACGGACCTGTGTCAGCAACGAGTAACGCACCGGAGGCGAGGACCACGTATAGACGTCGACCCCAGATCATGTAACATCGATACAGCTACGTAGCCGCTAAGTGTCAATCGAGAAACACCGATGGAAGAACTCCAAAGAGACCCACAAGCAACCCATCAGCGATCAAGCTGAAAGAGGCGAACAACGTCAATAACTGAGACTTGAGGGATCATGATGAACTTTGAGACTCACTTGTTCGTAACGAACAATGGGTGTTTAAGGAGAATGCCAGGAAGTACGCTGTCGAGATCAGTATCAAACCGCAGAACCGCAGGGATGTCGCGAATTAAGAATCGATAGGATACAGCAATATCGGCGGTCGCAAGCATGAACATGACTATGAGCGCAAATAAGATGATAAGCTGTGCTGGGTTTCGCCGTGTGGCAAGGATGTAGACGCAGATGCAGAATAGAACGAGATGAATTCCTGTGATTGGGAGCAGCGCGTGTCAATGGAGATACTGCGCGTGAGACCGAGTACAGACATACCGTAAAGTAAACTTTCTGCCTGTTCAACATCAAACAGAAATGGTGTTCAGGTTCAAGCTATTCAACCTTGAGCAAAACGCACCAAGAATGCTCCAACATAGGTTCCAAGGATGTCGAGATACGGACCGAGAGTATTGTCTGAGCTCCTTTGATGTTGACCTTCCATCTGTTCTGCTCAGATGATATAGAATGAGGCACTTGCCCTTTCACCCGACAAAGGTTGAAGATTGCGGGGCATCCAATGATCCCTCGCTATCCTTGCCAATGTACTTATATCTTGGGGGCCGACCCGCAAAAATCCGAGAGATGCATGAGTCTGTTGGGGTCTGTTTCTTGTCATATTGATCTACACTGAAGCACTTACTATCTATGCAACCGTTTGTCATTGGTAACTTCTGATAGACCCCGTTTTGCCAACTCTAATTCATCAGACCCAATGAAAACCCTTGAAAACCCCATCTGTTTGGGTTGGTAGAGATTGGTTGGGATTGGTTACGAAGGGTTCAAATCAGCGATGTGTTCTGCACAAAGCTACATCTGCACTGAGCGTGGCAGAACGTTGTTGAACGAGTTGAACGTTGATCATAGCGGCAGTAGTAGCATTGTGTGGCTGTGTCTATGTGACATAATTCACGTGACTGCGTGTTAGATCGCGTCGACGGCCCGGGACCCGGGTCGACCCCCTACTATAACTGCCACTACAACTCCTCCCCCTCCCCCTCCCCCTTCATCATGCCTCGAGCCAGTAAAGAAGTATCGAGGACTGCTTCTCGCCGTGCGACATTATTTGTGCGCTCAGCAGCTGCTACTTCCCCTAGCCGGTCAAAGTCGACATTAGCCAAACGCTTGAAAACAGCTAAGCCATCCACATCAGCGAGGAGCGTTACGACCCCAAAACGCTCCTCGCCGTCAAAGAGAAAATCAGAAGCTAACGAAACGCCTGAGCTTAAGGAATTTGCCCAAAGGATGTTCAAATACTTTTGCATATACCAAACCACGGCAGCCTCCATGTGGGGTGATCCCGACGAAGTGTACGCTGCGCACGCACGAGAACTTAAAATTTGTCTCGAAAACCGTTGTGCAGAGCCCGAAACTCCAGAAGAGGCTGAGCACATTCTAGATGGTCTAGCAATTGATTGTGAAATCATACCCAAGTCGTTTGATGAGTGAGAATTTTCCTTGCTTGATTGCCCTACAGATTTGCTCATCTAATCCTTTACTAGTCGCATCCGTATTTGCTTCGCTGCCCAAGCATATACACGAGTCCTGATGGAGAATGTAGTTTGTCATTCGTCGCGACCTTTCAACGATCGTCTCGTCGTCTTTCGCCTGTTGACTAAAATGAAGTTCGTCTACCTCCCATATAACCGTTGCCTCATCATTTCTGACACTTCCTTAGTCGAGAGGCCCAGGATCTTCCGCCTCCTCCACCAGATCTTCCCCGCCTAGTTAATCTCATCCCTGATAAGCCTGTCACACGCCCCGTTTCACTCGAGGACGTCGAACGCTGGCGCGCTCACCCGAAGAAGTTGTTGAGGAAAGCCTTCATCTCTTACGAAGGAACGCGACGGGTTTTCTTAGTATCTGACTACTGTATCAAAGAAATTGCTGGCCACTGCTACGATGTACGATTCGAGGACTGTGGCCCGGATGTATTAACCTTTGGCTTGGAGGACGTGCTTGGAATGGTGACTGGAGCAGACTTCGTGACTAATATGCAAACGAACGTGTAGATGGACGTGTCTAGATCTGTATTTTTTGTTTTTCTGCCTCAATCTCTTGTACTTATAATGAGTTCTAATTCTCTTCATTGCAATGTCTTCAGGGTGACAAGCCGCACTTGTATAAATCACCATTACACGATGAAGTACATCCTTCCGTGAGAGCTCCTTTCCGCTACTCCCTCGAACCTGTTGAAAGATATGGCACACCTCTTGTGAAGTAAGAGTGATATTGTGGACTGAATTTTTAACACTTAAGCTCTTCCCTGATCCTTATCTTTTCTGGTGCCCATTCCGAGACTACACAGACAGCCTGCATAAAGTGCGGAAGGATGATGGTACAACATACAGGGTATGCCATTATTAGAGATCTTTCTATTGTAAGATACATTGCGCTCAGGTTCAAATTCATCTCTAGGCCATCGTCCAGTGTCGCATCTTGCAGGATGATGGTTAATTGCCATCTGCATTCAGCTCGGCAGCTCGTGCCCTCAACTGCTCCCTGGTCTGAAATTCGACGTCATCATGGTATTCAAATAAGATTCAGTCGACAAGACATACCTGAGGCTCTTCAATCTTACTTGCGATCTCGGGGCTGGGAATGTACGGATCGCGCGCATGGTGCGCTGCCAAAGAGTCGCTTGTGGCTAATCCAGGCTGCTTAGGCTGCAGATCGGCAGGATCGTTTGTTTTCTAGGGGACGTTGTCCTGTGAGGCAAGATTAAGGTATTAGGAAAATAAGCGGACTTACAGCGGGATGTGGCTGAATCGAGTACGTAGGCTCCGAGGGCTTACTCTGCTCAGAGGCAGAAGACTTGTCCTGCGAGGCGCTTTTGCGGTGCATCTTGGCTTTGAGTTTGTTGAAGAACGAAGACATGTCTTTCTATTTCCAAGTCTATATACGAAAGGATTTGAGACTTGATGACGGAGACGATGATGAGGGAAATGGAGTCTCACAAGCTCGGTGTCACTGGTGGTAGTAGAGATCAAGCAATCTGCAAATCAGCTATCACTTTTATAGAGCTGGAGGAGCTAATTTTAATGACGTTCGGATGGATCCAGCACCGCGTGTACTTTTGCGTTCCATTCCCGTCCAATTCCCGTCCATTCGTTCAAGCGGCACTGGTTCGGACCCCTATTCTTATTGCGACCGTGACGTCATCAAAGAAGGTTCCTGAATCCTGGCCTCGACTTGGCGAACTGAGTGTATAGCCACTCCCAACACATTATTTATTCCAGCTTCAAGAATATTAGAAAAACAGATAAGAAACATGTTTAGTTGTGGCGGTCATGAAGGAGAGACATAACAAAATATTTAAGGCTGAAGTAGTCGTGAAAAGAAATGGCAAGAACCGAAGGAATGTGAAAGGTAAGTAGGGTAGAAAGTGTACTAGAAGCATACTGTAAGCACTGATCATAATTCTGTAACAGATTGCGCATGAAAGCAAGGGAAAGCAGGGGTGGAAAACAAGCAGAGGTCGGTACCAAGAACTGAGAAAATCCGTAAAATCGATATTGCGCATGGTTACTTCATATTCATCATCTGCTTGAAACTTAAGTGATGGTCAATACAGGACAGGGAGACATATACTCGCCCTTATGAACTCTAAGAGTGTATAATCATCAGTGACAGGAGTGGTTGCAATAGAGACAGCAATTGACCTTGTAGGCTAATCTCGCCATCACCATTCACATCGGCTTCCTGGATCATAGCCTCAATTTCTTGATCCGTCAAAGGTTCACCTATGCGAAGACTTGTACCTCAGTAATTATAAAAGGAAGGCAGAATTTGCGACTTACCCAGACTGGACATAACCTGTTTCAACTCGTTTGCGCTGATCTTTCCGCTGCGGTCCTTGTCGAACACCTGAAACGCGAGCGCCATCTCAGTATCTCCGTCCATGTCCTGGAGCGACTTTGCCATCATGTTGAGGAACTCCTTGAAGTCGATGGTGCCGCTACGGTCGGCGTCGACCTCATTGATCATGTTCTGTAGCTCGGCATCAGTTGGGTCCTGCCCCAGCTTGCGCATCACCGTGCCCAGCTCGACAGTGGTAATTGTGCCATCGTTGTCTGGGTCATACCTCCTCAGTCAACGCTCGGCATAAATGAGCTGAAGAATCTCGGCGCCTTATGTACCTCGATCAAAGAGGCTGAACGCGTCTCTAAATCCTGTCAGGGCGAGATCAGCCATCGAGGCAGCGAAGAGCATCAGGGCATATCCTGCGTACCTGCGATTTGTTCTGAGAGTTTTTCACCACATATCAGAATTGAATATTGAGGATCGGGAGATCATTTGAAGTATTGCTATCTGAAAAACATACCTTCTGACTGGAAATGACGTCAACCGAGGTCAACCGAAGGCATGTCAGCTCGAGTCCAACAGGTAAGTACCAGTTTGACGACATACCAACTGGACTTGCTCAGTCATTCTGTGAACGCTACAATGCGTCAAAAGCAGTTGAGCGTCAGTGGGAAGGTAGGGAGATAGGGAGACGATGGCAAACGTCAGTTTCTAGACGCCTGTATAAATACTGGTGGGATGACGCTATTTATATCGCCCAGGAACGGCTATACCGATAGCTAGTCTTTGCACAGCTGCTTTGGGGAAGACATGCGGACATAAAGCCATTAATGCACGATATGGTACGACAAACAACATCATCGTCACTCACAGCAATTTGAATGTGGCTGCAGTGTGCAATGCACAGCAAATGAAAGGGAAGCGGCGTGGCTGTGCCAAACGGGCGCTCCCAGGCGCTCTCAAGCCGTCGGTTAAGAAAATTGATGATATCAC
>JABCKG010007619.1:1666-45817 GCA_018851835.1 Hypsizygus ulmarius | reverse complement strand
CATATCATCGGCCGATCACTCTGTCATGGTACGATCACACCCGAATCAAGCTTCAGGAGCGTACTACTATATTTTACTTTTCATCCATGGAGCATATTTTTACCAACTCCGCGTTCTGTAGCACGTTGTCCGAATATGAATGTACAGCCTACAGCTTCAAGAGAATCAGAAACAATCTGATTGTTGAGACGTACGTCTTCCTTTACCCCCACCCCCATAAAGGAGGGGAGGGAATCAAGGGAATGTATTAAACAACAATATAAATTTCTTGTATTATTTGAGATCTGAACACGCATTTGTCGTCTGGTGCCCACTGAGAATCTAACCCCGGAAAAGTTCAATCGACCGAGACATCCCAGCAACGGGGCATACAGGATTAACTGCTCTGGTCAAGTAATTGAATTCCCAGAACCTACTACTGGCACTGCTTGGAGTCTCAAAGTTGATCATTTTGCTTTAGCTCTGAGAATTACAAGCTCTGCTTGTAAACACATCTATCCCTGGGGCAAAACTCACTGAACACTGCAAAGTCTTTCAGTCGAGCGGTGCATGAATCGATAGCATTATAATGATTTAGATGCTAAATACAAGATGAACGAACACCTGAAGAAGCTGTCGCCAATGGAGTCCTATATTACTTCCTCAAGCTGATCAACTGCCTTCCACGCTCGCGCTCCACATCACTTTTACTTCTTAGCCCACTGCCCTTATTGAGCTTCCTTCCAGGGCCCCCAATGCCATCACCCATTGCCAATGGAGCATGCCCGGCCTGCAGCATACGAAACGCAGCCTTGATAACATTGATGGGATTCCGACTACCCCACACCTTGGCACTGACGTCCTTGATCCCAGCAGCCTTCAGCACCTGATGCAAATTGGGATTACAGCGTAGGCCGAAGCCGACAGGCCGTGGGCGCATGATGAGCTGCGTGGCGCCGAGCTTCGTGTCCATCTCCGTCCAAATCGTGCGCTTCTCGAACCGCTCGACCCAGTCCATGTTGCGAACTGCCTGCGCGTATGCCTTTGCCTCAGCACGCGACGCATCTTCGTCCTTGCCCTGCCCATACCCAACCAGCCCATCACCGTTGCCGACTACCATAAGTACAAATTGTCGGTGAATCTTGCCCTTACCAGTCTGCTGTGTAATACGGTGGCGGATGAGTGGAAAGCGGTAGAATTTGGAGAGCTCCGCGGGTGTGAAGGGCAAATTTTCAAGCGAGCTGGCGGATTCCTCCGTCTCATCGGTTTTGGTAGGCACGTAGTCTTCTGAACCGAAATCAAAACCGTCTTCTTCGAGGGCCTCATTGAAGATGGACGTGTGGTTACGGATGACGACACGATTGTGGTACGGGCTCTCTTCGTCTGGAGGGAGCTCGAGGACGTCGCGCGAATCAAGGAGAGGGTCAGGGGTCATGAGATCGGGGTAAGGGTCTCCCTCGGGCTCTACAGGAACCGGTGGCGAATCTAGAATTGTGGGGTAAGGTCAAAGCGCGGCAAAATGAGCAGGTTTCGTACCAAGTAAAGACTCTTCGGCGGCTGCCATAAATGGCTCAGGTTCTGTTGACAGAGAATCACTCTCAGCCAATGCCACATCTTCTTCTGCATCAAAAGTGAATTACGGAAGAGTTGGAGTTTTGGAATTTCTCGTCTCACCTTCCAAGTCCTCAGCGCTTTCACCCGTCAGAGCCAGGAATTCTGCCATATAGTCCGTTGGTGTCTCTTCCACGATGGGTTGAATGCGCCGTTGGTAGCGGATGCCAATACCATGTAGTGACAGAAATTCTGCTACCTGGAGCAGAGGGTCCATGTCTTCTGTGTCCTCTATCGCCGCGGTAACCAGAGAGAACAACTCTTCCCGCTCTTCACTGTCTAAAAGTTCGATGGTGCGCCTCACCTCCGGGTCTTGCAGGTGGGACATTAGCTGGTCGAACGGAAGGGGGAGCGATGGGTCGTCCGGGAGGTCTGTACCAATCTGTGAACATTTGGTGGATTGAATAGTGCTATAGACTCGCCTTCGATCGCCTGTTTCTCAGCAACAAATTTGGCAGACGGAGGCTGCTTCGACGTTTCCTTTGAAGGGTGAGCTTCTGCATCCAATTCCACTAAAGCAAAAGAGCGTGAAGTATTCTTTCCTGAGCGGATTTTATAGACATACCGAAAGGTGACGCAGCCAACACTGAATCAAAATTATCTGCTGGCGGATTCTCGATGTAGTGGTTCACTTTCGCGTACAGTGAACCCTTGTTAAATTTGGCAATGTATGGCTGGAGTGAAGCTTGGAGGTTCTCGAGCTTCGTCGCATTGTTCGTTGACCAGACAAGCGCCGCAATTGTCATTGCTAGCTCGTCCTCCTTCATCCCGGGTCGCAAGGAGGTGAAAAGTCTGTCAAACTTGTTGACTGGCCGTTTCGGCGGCGTAGCGCTGGCATATTGACGTCCTACTGAGCCCGCAGGAGAAAAGTTCGAGCCCGACGATGTCTGCACGGCTAGAACACGCGAAATGCGTCCTGCATGAGCAAAATGTCGGGAAAGCCGGAGCATAGTAATGAGAGCTAACGGAAACTGTTGTATTTCTACCAATTTTTTGCCACTTAGGTCATGTGACCTTACTACCTTTGTGACTTGTCATTTCAATTCCGAGTCATTACCAACGACATCCAACCTTGTTCTTGCCTTATTTCTCATGTCGTTGGAGGATACAAACTCAGTGGCGTCAAGTATAGCCGGGACAGATATTGCAAACCTTTTTGGGGTGATCGACAAAGACAAGTGAGCTACGAATCGCTTCACAATCGCTTCAACGTGTTCCCTCATCGTCGTATGCTTTGAGCAAGAGTACATGGTCTCAATTTGGTCGTTCCGGAGGATGCAAAAGCTGTCATCAAACCATGGGATGAACGAGACGATACAGGGAAATTCGCAGACTCCGGCGTAGACGACCAGGTCCGAAGAAACCACCGCGAATTTCAATTCTCTCAAATTGATGTCATGTTTCAATAAGATTATCATACATATTCCCTTCACTGAGAATGTCAGGATAAAGTCGGTCCTTTTAAAGCTTGGTGAGCGATAAAGAATATCGATGCACTCTTGTATGGATGCTTACAGGGTGCCAGGGAGAGGCGAACATGCACCGAGTCATTTGAGAATCTATGCAAACCACCCTACCATTGTCGACTTCGTGGATGCGGAGGCAACTAAGCCCCAACTTAACTTCAATCTCCTCGAGGGGGAGACCGGCGTCGTCGAATATCCACTACGTGTGGCCGCTTTTACCAGCATCACGTCCCTGTCGCTCTTTTTTGTACGTCGCCCATGATGCATTGAGGTTGGGCTCAGTCTAAAGTTCCTTACTAAAAAAGAGTGAAGCTGTCGGCGGGGAGGTGTCCAGAATTTACTACATTGGTTTCAAGGGCAACATGAGGTCACCTCACAGGGAGGGCAACTCTAAGCTCGAGGTTCCAGCATCGCACGCTGCTGATGCACCGCTGGTCGACAACTTGTCAGAGAAGACAGGAGGGCGGCAAACTACTGCACGGTGATAACTAGTCGGTGTATATAATATGGATTTGTGAGCACCTTTCAACCCTGCCTTTCACCACCATGACTCATTTGCACTTCAAGGGATATGTCCATGCAATTTGATACAAAGTGCCCTTGAAACTTCACATCAGAGTTTATTGAGTTGCGAGGCTATCAAAGCAGGATTTTCGTTCTGTGCACTTACATAATCACTCGTATGAGATTCCTTCGGTGCATGGTACAGAACTCCAGATAGACGTGAGCCTGAATCTTGGAATGTCGCTGCAAGCGGGACCGCGCGTCGAAGCTGTGGACTGGAGAGTAGTCAAATTTCCGTGCACCATTCACGCAATGCGCCCGATGGGAATATTATTTCCGCCCTCCGATCTTGACACATCCCCTCACATATCATTGGGACAGCCACATGTACACACCCTAGATGACTGCACGACCAGTGAAGCGAAGCTTGATCGGGCAAGACCTAGCTCTCAGAGTCGCTTTCTTCTATCTATCCATTTGTTTTCCATCTATATTGCTGGATTAACGGACCTTAGGGTCGGCAACGTTGCTCGTCTTCCTCACTGCTGGGTTGGGACTTAGCGCCAGCACCTACCTTCCTTCGATGTCTCCCTGGCGTTAAACCGGTTTATGTGGCGCATGTCCCAGTAGTGTCGCCATCAGAGCTCCTCTACGGTATCTAGTGTGTCGAATTGAACAAAGCCAGACATTACACTCGATAGTAACTGCTTTACACATCGGTAGCGCAATAATAGCAACATTCTGTATAGGAAAAAAAAATTACACAAAGTTGTGAACGTTTGCCATGCTTCTAACGAGGCATCAAGGACGATTTGTGTGATCAGTAGCAATCCTTTCGAGTGGCATTGATGTATATCATATCCTCCGAGGATAGATCGCGCTCATAAAGCGAAAACAAGTCTGCTTGATCCAGGAAATTTCTCCTGATGATTTCAAGTTTCGCTTGGGATCGGAGTTTAATTGTGCAGCGGAAAGGCAATGGAGTTGCGTTAACACCCTATTCCCACCGACACGATGATTAGTATTTCAGAACGCGGAACACGACCTTCGCAGAAGTACCCACCTCAGTAAATGCCCAAAGATCGGGCGGAACCAAACCACCTGTGATAGGATCTAGGGCAGGCGAAAAGTCAAAGGCCCAAATAAAATTCATGGCATTGATTTCCTGTAAAACGGATCTATATTCAGTCTCCATGCCTGAGTGTCTGCCATTACTCCTTACGACGCCTGCTCTCGCGATCTTGATTCCGGGACATACTCTTCGTCCTCCACCAAACATGAGATTTTCTCGCCGTCCAGGATCGTCGATCACGTCGATTCTGACGCCGAAAGGATTTTTTAAGAAACGTTCAGGTCTGAACTTCTCTGGTTCGCTGAAATATCGATGATCATGAAATATTGCCCCTGGACAAAGCTAGGTCAGTCTCAGTGTCAAGAAAGACACGACGGTCACAAACAAATATTGATAAAAAGAGCTGCATCTTTTGGAAACAACATTCCATCCACCTAGCCAAGTCGGACAAATGAGCGCCACATCAGGGATCCGGTCAAGGAGCTTACCCATTCGTCTTTGACCATGGCGTGAGGTATTGCCAGTGCTCCAACGGGCCTAAATCGGTATGTCTACGGACTGTGTGTAAATCCAGGATACCTCGGATATGACATAACGACACCTACTTCCTCGATGAAGGCCTTCAGGTATGGTAGTTTATCGATATCTGCAAATGTCGGACAACGCTCCTGGCCCATCACAGAATCGATCTCTTCTTGGGCTCGTTTTTGTGCCTCAGGGAATGCAACCAGACAAAGGATTATTACTTGCAGTATCGCTGACGACGTATCCGAGCCTTCTAAAAGGGTCCCTCCGAGATTCCTATCACCGTCGATGTGTTTACATGAGTTGCAAAAAGAGGAAGTAAAGAACACACAAAGTAAAGGACACACATCAGCATCTCTTCAGACAGTCCCCATTCTTTTTGTCGTATGTAGGCTTCCTCCATGAAGGAGCCGTTATGTTCGGCACAAGCGACTCTCGCCTTCACAAGAGATAGGAGACCTCCAAATAATGATTCTTGTGTCCTTCGAACGGCCATGACCTTCTGTTTCCAGGTAGCAAGTTTCTCTGGAATGTATTGCAGGATAGGGAAGAGATCAACCGGTGGAAGCTTCCCTATTTCCAAAACATGCATGAAGTCCAGCTGGACCTGGGTAAAAATCCTAGCCTCTGATGTGGTAGATCGAGGTGCTCTGTGTCCATAGATCATCGCCAGAAAGAGCGAGGTGGTGAAACGAGATATATCTTGATAAAAGTCCTTTATTCAAGGTGGCGAGTCATTATGTATATATCATAAACTCCAGGATGTGTCTGTACCTCAGGGTTTCTAGCGATGTCCCACATAAGCTGCGCGGCCTCTGCGTGCTGTAATGCTCTGAAGCGATCGACCTGGCTTCCTGTGAGCATTGACATGGCTGCCTTGCGCATAACCCTCCAGGTTTCATTTGCTTTCGAAAAAAGGTCAGCAAGCGGAAGATATGGTTCATTGACGGGACATCCTCACCGACTCTGGCGGTGCCGATATTCATTGAATGTGGTGTTATCATATCTGCGATAATGCTTGAAGGCCGGTTGGATGTTGACGCGCTGCGGCGGTCGACTAACTCTTTGACAGTGCTCGGTGAGTTTAAAACTATGACATCGAGGTGTAAAATCTTGAGAGAGAATATGTCTCCGTACTGCTTCGCTGAAAAAAATTGATACGTGATTCATTTGCGTTTGAAATAAATAGCTGAAAAGCGTACACCAATCTGTAAACTTGTAATGAGGCCATTTCTTTGGAAATATCGTCAAATTCCCGAGAATAGGTAAAGTAGGTGGGCCGGGTGGGACATTCCTCTGTCTACGGCTGCGAAGAAAAGCACTGAAGGGTAGCCAGAAAGTCAGGATAACAAGCAACATGCACAAGGTGTGAACGAGAGCCTGAAAGGACATCGCGACAAACTACGTCAATATGTGAAACACGACCGCACTGATGAGCAACTTATAAGAACAGGATCTAAATAGGATCTTCCAACGCATACATACTCGTATATCATCCCGTTTCAACTTGGCCACCCAAATGGCACGTAGCCTCATCCCATGAAATCAGGTTCTGTAACAAGGGGTGCCAGTCAATCGTAGAATCGGATACAGAGATCTGCTCCCGTGGAATGCTAGCGCTGGCGCTGATGCTCCACGCGGAAGGCATCGGCGGAGAGGGTGCAAGCCGAACGACTGTCTGAGTATAGTTCCACGCGAGCTTGACGCGAGCAGATCTGGGTGGTCGATCATATGTAACTTGAAATCTGATACAGAGGACCACGAGTCCGGGACTCTCATAACGACGACCCTGAGTGTTGGATGCTGTTAAGTATTATTGGTTGACGTCGATGCTGAGCGCTCGCTGGGTTTCCATTTGGAATAACTGGAATCCGCAAAGGTGGATGGATCTCATCTACTCCATTGGTGTCGTCCCCTTTATCGGTGGCCTTCGCTGCCACCACTGCCACCACCGCTATCGAGCTCATCATCGCCGAACCCTCCATTGTTGTACTGGAGATCAAAATATTGGGATATCTGCCCCCTTTTGCACCTCTTACGGGTGCAGGGAAGTTTTACTTAATGTATTTATACCTAGTTCTTCCATTTAAAGCTCAAAACGCTGAAAAAACTTCGACCTCCAAAAATATTTTTCGTGTGTGATGGCTGGACTAACTAAGTGTCGGAGTTTAAAGCCGGTGCACCCTTGCTCATGATCGATCATTGAAGCAGCAACTCTGACTCGACCATCACGAAGCTACAGCCTGCACCAGTAACTTGACAGTAGTATTGAAAAAGTACCACGCTTCTCCCTGCTCCGACCCGGCAGACAAACCTTATACCGAGACAGACTTACATGGAAGTTGAACACTAGTTGAACCAGGCATGGAATAACATCGCGGTGACCTCGGAGGCTCGGGCGATAATCATGGTATGCCCCTTTGACTCGGCGCTGCACACTGCAACTATCACAACTTCCATTTCTAACGTAGACGAAGTGTGTCCGCCATGTCATGCCCACGAGTTCATCAAGTATATATATTGTCCGCTTCACAAAATGTTTCTCTCCATCATCTCTGCCAGTTGACTTGACCCTCGACTTATCAGTGAACATGTCCAGGATCGACGAGCGCCAAAACATCGTCGTTGTCGGTGGTGGTGGCGCTGGAGCTTCAGCCGTCAACGACTTATCGGCCAAGCTGGATCCCTCGAAGTGCAATCTCATCCTTATCACTACCCGACCCTATTTCACTCATCTTGTTGGATGTATTCGTATGATGGTTTCTGCCGAGGGCAAACTGGAGGATCGAGTTCTCATCCCGTATGACAAAAATTTCGTCAACGGTAACGGCACCTTGCTTGTAGGCAAAGTCGTGTCGATCACGGACCAGGGCGAGGAGGGTGGATTCGTTCTCCTTTCTAACGGAGAAAGAGTCAACTACTCCATATTGATCCTTGCGCCTGGCAGTTTATGGGAAGGCCCACTAGCGATGCCTGACACCAAGGAAGAGTGTTTATCGTTGATCAAGGACTGGCGAGAGAAATTTAGGAGTGCCGATGATATCTTACTGGTTGGGGGTGGAGCCGTTTCAGTGGGTAAGCAACCTACTTGCTGTTCTGTCTCTGGAAAGTAGCTCATACGACGGATTTCAATTAGAGTACGCAGGGGAAATAAAGGAATTTTACCTGGTGAGAATCATCGGCACGCGCGATCTTGTCGTGTTGACGTTTCATCAGTACAAGAAGGTCACCATTATCCATGGTCAAAACCTTCTTCTCAACGATTCTTATCCCGACAAATGGCGCAAAGATGTTGAACAGCGTATCAGAGCTCGAGGAGTCGAGGTCATTCTGGGAGATTACTTACCCGACGACGTCGTGTCCGACGCGCGGGCTGTGAAGAAAATCATCACCAGAAATGGGAGGACTCTAGCCCCTGATCTCATGGTGAGTGGCATTCCCTTTCATTACAAGGTGCTAATATCATATCTTTCAATATTGTAGATCCCATGCCGCGGAAATCGCCCTAACACCTCTTTCATTGCATCCCTCGGAGCCGAAACGCTCAATGCTCGTGGACAAGTGAAAATCCTTCCCACTTTTCAGCTTCCGTCATACCCACGCATTTTTGCCGGTGGTGATGTTACCGACTGGCCGGAGCAAAAGCAGGTTGGGAAATGTTACACTCATGCATCGATTATAGCTACAAATACGATGGCCATCTTGAACAAGAGGAAAGCGGCTAAGATCTACAAGGGTGCATACGAGATGATTGTTATCACGATTGGAAAGGCTTGTATTCTGTGTTTTCATTTCGTGATATTCTTTATAATGACTGTTTCTTTCCAGAGTCGAGGTGCTAGCTACTTCGGGCTTTTGTGGGGACTTACGTTTGGCGATTGGGTGTCTTCTTTCATCAAATCTCATGGGCTATTGATTGATATGACCAGAAGGAGGTTAGGGCTCAAGGATTAGATGCTCGTTTCTGAACTATATGCCATTATTTATCTTGCGCCTCAAATATTTTCCTCTGGGGGTGTCTTTCTAACTATGTATGATGACTGCGAGCGCTTCTTACCCCGAATAAAGGCACATCGACCCGCATACTCTCTTGTCTTCCTTTCAGGCAAAACCCACACTGGTAGTGCTGGATGCTTCCGTACCCCCGCGATGATCACCGCTGCGGATAAGTAGATGCCAGCCTCATTCCTTTCATTCTGATGTGCTTCGCTGCCACATATTTGATGTTTCATAGCGGTTCTTCCGTTCCATAACGGTTCTTCAAAGTTCCAGAGACGCTGGTATGGCGAAATCCTGCGTTATCCGAGTCCATCAACCTCGCGCGTACGTAACGCCATCTGCGCTCTGAAGTCAACTGTCAGTCTGGGATATCATTTTATCATCCCAGCACAAACCAAAGTATCTTCTTTTTTCTGTCTTATGGAGTGACTAAATTGTTTGCCATAATAGTAACTCTCGTACCTGCTATTTGTGTTTTCGAAACCATTCTAAAATGCTGCAGTACAGTAGTATCATGGCTCTATGTAATGCTCCACTCATCACATGGAATTGATATATATATATGGTCTATATAACATTGATGTTGCAAGTAGTACAAACATACGCTACTTAGTGCTTCGAATTCCTTTGAATTCCTAAGAGATGAACGTCAGTGAAACGTACTGTCAGTGATCTAACGTGATACCGATTCGGCTGGTAACATAAATGATTGCCGGGCCAAGACACCCGTTTTACACTTACAAGTTACGATCAAAAAGTTACGATCGCTAGTCCCAGGACGGTGGATTGAACCAACTGCCTTTTTCTCCATCTTCATTCCAGACGTCTTCTGATTCATACCACAGTACAGTATTGGGTTCATGATAACGATGGAACTTCGAAGGTGCGCAGTTGTGATCTGGGGTCTGGGACATGCATGGTTCTTGACGTTCTTAATAGCACTGCCTATTTTTGAAGGACTCTCTTATGCGACTCGTACTTCCTGATGCACATGATCCTCTGTAATCGATTTCACGGCAATGTCTTGGAAATCCGAGGTCTGGTTGGTGCTGTAAAGCCCATGCAGATGTTCAAATTGCCTGATTTGCAATAGCTAATTCAGTCTCGACTTGCAACTGTTCCCGTATGTCTGCCGCCGCTGTACCAGTACTAATCGTTTGTCGATTTTAGTCAAACACAGGTCAAGGGCAAGCTGACATCGAACCCTAGGTTGGAGGTGGTCCTGCTGGACTTGTTCTTGCTTTGTCTTTGGTCCGCAATGGTGTTCCTGTGCGCATCGTCGAGAAATGTCTCGCAGGTCACCGTGGCACGCGCGGCGCAGGAATCATGGTGATTCTCCCATGCAAATATGACCCACCGAGACTTACGACCCTGCCATTTGCAGCCTCGATCACTCGAGCTCCTCAAAAGCCTTGGAGTCCTTCCAGAGGTCTCACGACTCCGTGGTCTCGATGCTCCCTTCCTGAACCTCTACAAGCTGCCTGGAGGAACGGAGGTGTTGAAGACAATGCCCCCGATGATGGAAGCTATCGAAAAGACGCCATCTATTCCTCTCGTATGTGATCTTCCCAATCATCGTTTGCACATGAATTACATGGTCGCTGTTATCGCCCCCAGAACAAGATGTGGTTCGTATCTCAGGCAGTTTTGGAAAACGTACTTCGGGCAGAACTCCAGAAGAACGACTGCTTTGTCGAATTCGGAAAAGAACTCAAAGCGTTCGAAGATGACGGCCAGGGAATTTCAGCCGTGGTACAGGTGCATCACGCCGATGGAAGCGAGATGACGGAACGTATTTCTGCGAGTTTCCTTGTAGGTGCAGATGGTGGGAAAGGTATGGCCTTCTGCATCTCCCCATTCGCATACCTGACTGAGGTTTCCAGGCATAACTCGCAAGTTGTTGAATCTGGAACTGCTCGGTTCAACCATGGATGCTGATGGGATCCTGGTTGCGAATGCCATTGTGAACAATCTTAGCACTGAGGTAGGCTTCTTTCTGATCTACAATGCCGATCAGTCAATGCTTACGATCCTCCCAGGTAGGACATGTGTGGAAAGAAACTAATGGTCTCTTGTGCGTAAAGCAATATCACTTCAGTGCAACGATCGCTGAAGTAGGTTCCTCTTCTACAGTTTTCACTTCCGGCCATACGATCCGGAAGCGCGGAAATTTGTAATTTCGATCCTTGGAAGCAATGTCGACCTTGAAAGTAAAGCCTCCCCCGATGGAATCAAAGCGCTGCTTGCATCACACGTTGGTCGCGATGACATCGATATAGTAAAATTTGAATGGCTCTCGTACTTTCAGTAAGGACTTGTACATCCAATCTAGCCTGATGTTCACAGATTTTACCAGGCCCAACATGAGAGTCGTCAATAAATTCTCAGCTGGCAAAGTTTACCTTGCCGGAGGTAACTGGTTCTCACTTGGTTCAACATGTCATCTTCAGTAATCATGTTCCGTTCATTATAGATGCCGCCCATGTCCATTCTCCTCACGGCGGACAAGGATTAAACAGCAGTATTCAAGATTCGGTATGATAGTGTAATTGTTTCTAAGTGATTGAATCTTAGTGCCCCGCAGTTCAATCTAGGCTGGAAGATGGCCTTAGTCCAGAAAGGCTTCTCATCGGCGTCTCTTCTCGAGACATACAACGAAGAACGACTTCCCGTCATAGCTGAAATGCTCAAGCAGGTTACGGGGCTCTACACCAAATTCCAGTCTGACGCCAGTGTGGGCTTGTCCCGTGGCAAAGAGCTTCTCATGCTTGGGATCAATTATCGTTGGAGCTCTTTGGTGTTAGACCAGCTGTCTGACGGCCAACAGAAGCTAAGCATTGAACAGCTCAAAGCCCACCCATACAGTGGATGGGACAAGGGGTTAAGAGCTGGCGACAGAGCTCCTGATGCGCCAGGATTATTGATAATGACTGGAAGCACGATCAGTATTGAACACCCAACAACCCTTTTCGATATTTTCACTCCCGACCGCCATACCGTCGTACTACTTACACACTTTGCTTCTGCGAGTGCTACGGGCGTCGCTGAAATGATGGCAGCCTTAGATGACTTTCCCCCGAAGACAGCAAACATCGTGATCATAGGCAAAGGATATCCTGATGAGCTGATATCCCCCCTCTCGTCTGTCCAAGATGTCATCATCACCATAGACCAGGAGGGACATGTATACGAAGCTTACATTGCTCGCTACGATGGGTCTGCGTTCAGCGCAGGTACACTCGGCGTTGTAATTCGACCAGATGGGATCATCGGAGGATTCATTAAAGATGGAAAGGGCCTCGAAGCATACCGTTCGAAAATATTCAAGTAAAAAACTAGTAATCATTTGACCATAAGTAGTAATACTTATAGCACGGCGGTATGGTCCAACTTTTCCTGGATGAACTACCAAGTATATTAGATTTGCTGTGTCTTTTCTACCGTCCATAATAGACTTGTGGCACTCCCATTATGAGCAAACCTTGACGCCGCCTTTGTTCTTAGAAGAAATGGTCACCGGTTTAGGTCAGATGAAGTGATGCGAGATCTAGATATTGACATTCCGCTCGCCGTCCAGTCAAACGGCAAGCGTGACGACAGGTGACGACTTCGAGCAGAAACATGGCACCTCCAGCAGGAACTCAACAAATACAGTACATTTCAACTTTGAACCAACTGAAGCACCAAGCAGTTTCATACGGAAAGCTCATCTCATTGTGGGGATATTACGAATTTCCGACTGAAGGGATCGCCTGATGATACGGTATGTAACTCATGTTCATCGGAGCCAATTCGCAACAAGAAATCCCTGGGAAAGTGAACATCGTTGAACGACGTGGATGCTGTGCTTTCCAGTGCTTCTTGACCAGCGCCTGATTGTAGGTCGAGATATAAGCAGAGGGTCTCGTAACTTCAATGTATCATCATGGCATCTGACTCCCTGTCCCCAGTAACAATTTCTCGTGTGACCGATGTTAATGGTCAGTCCAGGGTTTCAAAACACATTGGGCTCAAGTTTATACATTCACTCCAGATTCTTTTGTACCAGGAGCAATCCGAGTGCTGATTGAAGCCTTTCGCCACGGTACGGTGATTAGCCCACTCAAAACATACACCTTTCTTCACATTGTCAGCAAAGATACCATGAGAAACATCATCATCGGAGAGGATGAAGTCCTCCGAGAACTGATGAACACTGCCATCATTGGAGCAACTATCATTGGCGGCCATTTATATGTTGCAGTCGACAATTCGGGGACTGTTGTTGGTACTGCAGCTTGGTTCCCGCCGGGTTCCAGCTTTTTATCCGAGTATGAGTGATGCCTTCATCTGACAACCCTTACGTGACCTACAGTTCTGATTACTCCTTTTCAGTGATGCACAACTTCAGCAGGGTATGGCACAATTCACATCTCATTTAGCTGAAGTAAACCCCGAAGCATTCTCTTGGTACCGCAATGTGAGCGCATAATTTTCGCTCCCATGGCTGTATTAATTGACTATGCCTTTTGTTACCCTCAGCTTCTTGCCAAGTACGAAAATCTTTCTAAGATGGCCTTTGGGACTTCCGATGACCCCGACGGCACGCAATTCAAAATCGGAAACTGGAACCTCAATGCTTTCGCTGTTCTCCCCTCATGTCATGGCAAAGGTATCGGCCGAACTCTGCTGGCAGTCGGCGAAGGCATGGTATGTCAAGTATTACTCTTCTGACCTTTTCTTTCTGAGATCCATATTCCTTTCCAGGCTGCGCAATCTGGGCATGCTGTGATTCTAGAAACTGGTGATGCATCACTGGTGAGTTGATCACTTGTCTATTTTGTGTTTCCTAGATTCATGATGTGGCGTACGGTGGTAATCTAGTGCCCGATGTATGAACATCTCGGATACACCCTTGTTGCTGATGAGTTAGTGAGGGGCCCTTCTGGACAATCTGATTTCACTCAGTTTGTCTTTATCAAGTATTCGAAGCACCTGTAATGTGTGGGCGTCGTGATATATTTGTACTTGTCGGTTGATTTTATCCCTTTTTTTTTTTCCAATTCACGGCGCTTCGAAGGTGTGGTACCATCAATCAACTTTTTTACCAAGTGCAAGCGATACATGGGAGGTTGATGGAATTGATCAAGGGATTCTGCTTCTACGATTCTGCTTACTGATACTGGACATACACAGCTCAGGCAGAGACAGTGAGTATGTTGTTCATCATCAATGGGACTAGAACTTGACATTGATGTCTCAGGAACTCTTAAAGGAAATGCCGCACTTCGTTCTTCTGCAGATATCTTCCTAGCCATGTCTGACGGTAGTAACCCCAGCGTCGAAATCAACCTCAGCTCGACTTACGGTCCAGTTCTTATCGGCACATTTATTTCTTGTGTCTTCTTTGGCATGACTATCGCGCAGACTGTCATTTATTTCATAAATTTCAGAAACGATCCCCTTTACACTCGGCTTATTGTATGCTTGCATTTCATATTATTCTTTATTCTCCCTCCCATTGAACCCGTAAATCCATTAATTTAGGTTACCGTCAACCTCCTGCTCTCAGGGGTTCACGTCATCTCCTGGGGTAAGTGTTTGGTTGTTGAAATGCTATGGACTAATTGAAGCGAATAATCTGCACAGCCGCTACAAACTACCGAACAGTAATCGTCCACTTCGGAAATTTGAAAGCGCAACTTATTGTTCCATGGTATGTTGGCACGTACTGCGATATTGTTGGATTTATATTAATTTCGTCTCATCGATAGGGGCACTCAGGTGGACCAACTGTTCATCTGTATTGCATTTACTGACTGCTATTTCTCGGATAGTCTGCAGCTTTGGTTTCGGTGAGGGTCTCCATTTTCTGTCTCGCATACGGAAATTCATTCTCGTCACCAGTGTCTTATAATCCTGCTCGTACAAAGGTGCGACAACGTCAATCACAGTATTGACCAACCTTTGATCTATATATAATCCTGCCACGACAACCAGCTTTTTTCTTTGGCGCATCTTTGTATGTAAGTATGCCCTCTTGCGAAATTGAAACATCGTGCTGGACTGATGATAAGGCATATACAGTCAGCAAACGTTGGAGCCTGGTTATGTTTACCGTAAGGAGGCGAGCTCGTACTTCGATCTACGGTCACTCATGATATATCCATCTAGGCCCTATTTGTTATTGCAACATTTGGTATTGGTTTCTGCCCAATGCATTTCTGCCTGTGCACGAGACTGATTTCTTTCGTTTAATGTCCAGGCCTCGGTCTGAGTGAGTGCCTCCTTTATTTTGCCCTTTGTCAATATCACATCGCTTCTGTATTCCAGCGTCTCCGGGAACAGTGTGCGTTTCTATCACGCAATTTTGTACAGCTGCAATGTTTAAAATACCTGTGTAGGATACGCACACCAACGAGGGCTGCTGTTGCTTCTCTTAAGGTACATTTGCTTGCTCTTAAATTTAACAGGTGGCAATGACGACCTCAGGTTATAAACTTGGCGAACGATGTTCTTATGGCTGTTACGGATGCGTTATTGGCAGGAATTCTTATATATTATTTGCAGAGCAATCGATCCAGTGTGTGCGTACCTATTGTTCTCATTATTGTAGATTCTCAACGCAAGCCTCCTCAGGAAATCCACAAATGCTATCATGAGCAATCTCATTCGATACACTGTTGGCAGTGGAGCTTTTACGGCGTGAGTCCGTTTACGCTGAGAATGAACCTTCATCATTCAATCACTCCTCTTCCAACAAGTTTCCTGGCAATATTAGGGATGATTCTCGTGAGTTGGTGCACGGAATAGTATGTCAGAATGATCTTTTCATCTTTCAATAGCGACTTGCAATCCCAAGTTCCCTCGCAAACCAATGCATCTATGAAATCATTCCGCAATGTGAGTTGATGTTGTATCTCTAATTCTTCAGCTCACCATATGCACAGCGTATGCGAATGCTCTTCTTGCAACGTGAGAAATACCACATTACTTGAATGTCGGGGTTTTTTTCTGAGCAGTTTGTTTAGTCTCAATCTGCGTAATATTTTCAAAAAGACTTGGATCAGCGAAAGTAATTCAATGGAGTTGTCGGCCTTCCGTGTTGCTGGGGTAATGCCCGACAGTTCAATGTCGGGTGGTTTCTCGGCTACCCAGACCCTTGGAGGCTCCGAAATCAGGACTATGTCTACTGTGAATTCCTTTCTTATTCCTTACACCAAAACCTGTGCTCATTTATGGCACAGAAAAAGGCACAAGGAGGGCTTGCGTAAGTGAGTCGGAAGACCCCAATGAGCTGCGTAGATATGTGGATATGTATGTATGAGGACTGAGTTTAACGTGTTTCGACAACAGTCTCTTCCTATTCCTATGATTTCCCAACCGCATGTAAGAATTGATAGTTCCGCGTAATTAGGATACGCTGGTAAGTTTCAGACCGTGAGGGTACCTATGATATTAGGGTTACAAAACCAGCTAGCCTTCATTCCTACATGAGAGGGGAAATTGCTCCTACAACATGCCCATGTACGCGGTGGGATGCGATGTCCATACAATGATGGTGAGGACCACGAGCGGTTAATAAAAATACTTGTGTGCGATTGGAGAGAATGGATGATGCTGATGCTGATGCTGATGATGCTAGATAGATGATGCATATGCAAATGAAGGACGGAGCTCCAAAGAGATTAGATAACGAACGAAATGGAGAATATGGGCAGAATCAATGAAATGAAATGAGAGGTGAAGGAAACGTTGCAAGCGCTCTGGCTGAGAAAGGGAAATCTAAAAGAAAGGGATGCTACACTGTCTCACTGTGCGCCAGTGTATGCAAATAATTTTCCAGACATGAACCAGTGGCGGGGTGAGCGAAAATGCGAAGGTCGCTGATCCGGCGGAGTATGCTGGACCTGGTGCGTCGTGTGCTGGAGGCTCCCTTGCGGCGTCGGTACACGAGCCCAGGAAGCCGTAAAAGGAGCCGTAAGAGCCGCTTGATTGCTCTGAGTGGTTGCACGAGATTCAGAGGCACGAGCCCGCGGATGTGTCTGCGACGGATTCGGTGGAGACGGCGGAGGAGTCGATGGTGGTGAACGAGGGAAGAACTTGATAGGATTGAAGAGGCTAGAAGCCTTGTGCTTGGAGCCATCATAGGATTTTTTGGGTGCGAATATTGAGAGCGAAGGCCTTGAGGGAGGGATAACGTCGGTCATTACAGCATAAACGGACGGGGAAGGCTGACTTGGCTGGGAATGTGGAAGACACTGTACCTGCGTGCGGTACTCAAGCCAAGCTGTATTTGGCGAGGGGGTCTCGGACGTTGAGAAGGCCATTTCGCCGCTGTTGACCGAACTTCCGCTCGAGGAGTATGCCGATGGGGACGACATTTCAGTGGCTGACGAGTTCCATATCGAAGGGGAAGTCATCTCTTTGTCGTTGAACGACGCGCTGATCGACATCGGATGAGCTATCGATGCCTTGGACTCGGACGCCGCGCTTGCAAAGAAAAAAGAGGACGCATACGGATCATACTCGACTGCGGTTTGCATCATGGATGTCCCAGTCGAACGGGAGGTGGCTATGCTCGCGTTCTGGTTGTAGTACCGCGACTGAGCAAAAGTTGTCTCGATCGTTAGGCCCTTCCGAGGCGTGGCAATCGTTTTGCTCCCAAAGAGCATGTCGATGCTGTTGGGCGTGGCAGGCAACGAGGACGCGCCGGAGGAAACAGGCGACAGAGGCGTTGGCGATCGATCTCGCCGCGATATCGATGACGATGGGGATTCATATGCCCACGTTGCCCCACACGAAGAAAACTCCGTCCATGGTGCCCCATACGACGAGTCTTCTGCAACCGAGCCGCCGGAGTGTCTCGCGAACACAATCTCTGATGTTGATTCCTTGCTCCAGTGGGAAGTAAATTCCACCCCTTCTGATTTGGGAGGTGGTAAACTTTCTTTTGTGTCTTCCGATGAGTCGCTGTCGATGTCCATTCCCGACTCCCATGGGCAGCGCGCCATGCTGCCCTCGAAGACGACGCCTTCGGAATAGAACGTCCCGACCTCCTCAATCGCATGGCGAAGTTCGCGTAAAGTCATACGCTCTCTCCAGTCGACCTCCAGCATGCGGGTAAGAATGTCGTTAATTTCAGAGGAAATTGGGAGAACGGTAGGGAGGAAGTTGAGGGGGTCACGCAAGTACGCGCAGAAGGTCTGATCATCTGGAGTGGCGGACTTCCACGGATTCCGGCCAGTGGCCAGGTTGAGGAGGATTATGCCCAGCGACCAGATGTCGTTGAACATAGGCGAGTAGTTGCCAGTGGGCGCAAAGTCTCCGCCTTGACATTCTATAAAACAGGCACAAGGATCAGCGTAGATCGAAGAAACAAATAGGAAAAAAATAACCGACCTGGACTCATATGGAACACGCTTCCCGTCCGAAACTCCTCGCTCACTTTGTCAGTGGTCGCGAGGCCAAAGTCGGTGATGGCGACTCGGAGGCCATCGTCGAAGCAGAGAATATTCTCCGGCTTCAAATCACGATGATAAATACCGAGGGTATGGCAATACTCAACTGCATCGAGCAGCTGCACGAACACATGCTTGATCAGGGCGTCGTCGCCGAGATACCTGCAATTATGCAGAATCTGTGTGAACAAGTCATGATCGGGTGCATAGTCCATAATTATATAAGTGCGGCTATAATCCTCAACAACACGGTGGAGGGTGACGACGCCCGGGTGGGAGGATGCGATTTGGTGAAGCGCAATCTCCCGGATGTGGCTTTGCCGTTGGCGGGCCGTCTGATGGGACTGCGAAACGAGGCATTTGACGGCGTAGGACTTGGCGATGGGGGACCGGATGTCAATTGCGCGGTAGACGACGCCATATCCACCTACGCCCAGCACCTCCACGAGCTCGAGGGAGTCTCCATCAATGAGAGTCCCAACGAGAGGGTGGATATCAGAGGATACAGCGGTTGAGGTCTTGTGCGACATGGACGCTGTATGAGAAAAGGGACCGAGGTATTGAGCACCAGTGCCAACAGGACTTCGAAATAAGGAGAAACCGTCAGAAGACGGAGCATTATAAGCTCTGACAACGTTTTCGCCAAATTCTGGATAAACGTGACTGACGTCCCTTTCATGCGTGGAGAACATGAGGTATCAAAACAAGTTACTCACAAGGCGCCGGGCACGCTCTGATGCGTCAACAACACCTGTCAGATTAGAAATTAGGGTGAAATGGGTTCTGATAAATATCCGAAAAACATGTACCTCGACGATCCATGTCGTATATATCTTGTCGGAGAGGGCAAGGGGGCGGGAGAACATCCGAATTCGGAACTCGGAAATGGACATGCGCCGACATCCCGAGACACGTCAACTCCGTTGTTCAAAGGCAATATGAATCAGGGTTCCAGATAGCATACCGATCGCTCGCTACGTGTAATGGCGCAGTCATGGGAGATCGGGGTCCAGAGTCTGGCTTAGGTAGCCGTAATCGCAGCTCCGGTTAGAATACAGTATAGCGACGATATTCAACGATAAGGATGAAGCAAAAAATAGTGTTTGCATTCCTACGCCTTGAACGTAAGCATTCCCGCTGCAGCTTTCCGACTTGTAGCACCAGAGATAAGGTTCTGGGTCCAGTCTGCGGGATTTAGAATGCGACTGACGCCAGTCTTCCACCACATGTTTACATTTCCAGAGAATTTTAGGATAGAATAAGAGAGCACAGCACATTCGATCGACAGGGGCCGATATCAGGGTTCCCTTCCGCTTCTGGTCTGCTGGTCACCTCCTTGAGGGTACGAGATGGGGATAGGAGGTTACTGGGCATGTCGAGAGGGCGGGGCGAGGAAAGCTTGTCAATGATTGTACGTCAATCGATCGACCGTGCGAGTTGTCGCGCCTTGGTCATTGTTTATATAGTCAAGACTGCGTAGAGTAACCATCACCAGAAGACGTGTTGCGTGTGCCGTTGCATTTGCCACTGGATCGCCCATTATGCTGCTGTTGAGGGCTTGAGAATTTAAATAGGATGCTGGTTCGCAAGCGAGATGCCACGCACAATTCGGCGAAGGTGCAATCGAAGTGAGATCAAAATCCAGATGCTGCCAATGCCATTGTGACGCCGCACGCGTTTTGCTTCAACACACGTGATAAGACTCTGCTGCAAAATTGACGAGACTCGCGTTGATCATGAACGTTCGATGGAGTCGGTTCCACATTTGTTCGCTATTGAATGTGGATGTGACGATATAGTGCTGACATCGTGCGAGGTTTTGCAATTTTCGGTGACAGACATCGAAGAGCTCAGACTGACGAGTACATGTCCAGCCCCCACATATCGAGCCCATAACGTTCAGGACGAGGATTCATGGGAAGCCGGAAAAGGAATACAGGCAGGAGGAGTTCTTTGGATACCTTCCGAAGGAACCCTATCAATCGAGGAATCCCAAAATGTTCCGAAAGCCGTGTCATAGCAAGGGGTGGCTTATCTGCTTCTGACAGTATTAGCGACCCCGACATGCAATAGGTTAATCATGGGAGGATTAATAATTCGATCGTAGAGGGGAAGGCATGTGTGGTTTCGACTGTGTCCTCTTCAGTGGATTATGAAGAGTCATCGTGGTATGCCAAGGTGCGCATTCTTAAATGAGAAGATACAATATAGCCTCTGTTAGTTAAAGCTCGGTCGCAATACCTGGGGTCCAAATACCTGGATAACGAATGCAAAGTTGACGTAGATCTTTCTTCCGGTCTCGACGGCGTATGGAGATTCTTCAACAGGGCATTGACTGCAATTAAGTCACTCTCGTAATTTGATTAAGAGACGTCCTCTGCTGTTCACCTTTGTTCACCCTGTTAGCCAAAATTATATCGCGTCATGCACGAGTCACATACCTGAGCATAAATATGATAAATGAAAGGCCAAGGACTATACGTACAGAGTGAACAAGCAGAGTGATGCAGACGAATACAGGTTGCAGTTTCCTCCAGGCTCACGAATGAAATTCCATCTTGGTGTCGGAGGTGCGTAATGATTGGATAGCGATGATTGTGAATCGTGAATTGTGATGAACCCCTTGAAGCGTGCAAAACGGACAGTGAAATATCGTGTGCGTCACGAAGGAACGACATTGGTAGAGGAACACTGGAATGAGATGGCGTAGAAGCACAGGAGGATATAGAGGACTAATAATAGCAGGGCAAAGCAGGCGGTTTGAAAAGGCAGGTTATTCATCCTACTGACATTAAGAAGCAGTAAGAATAATGGATTATGTGGATAACAAGATGCACCTGGAGGTCTTCTTTATTAAAGTGCGAGCTCCTATAACACAGCTTCTCGAACTTCGGAGCTGCCCACTTTACCCCTCAAAATCGTTCTGGTAGTTTCGCATCGATGATTGGCCACATAGCAGGTATGACTTCCACCTATACATGCACCTATACATGCTCCATAAACCTTTTCAGCCGCTCCTCCATCTGGAATATGCGATGTGCCTTCCAAGGAGAGTAGGACAGGACCCGAAAGAATATGCTAAAGGATTCAACGACCCAGGCAGCATCGAAGCGCAAGTATGAGATTCATACAGAGGCCCATTGAGTTATGACCATGTGTGAGAATCGCCTTTTGAGGGGTAGACCCAGCAAAGATAGCATCGTGCTGCTTGCCCTAGAATCCATTTCTCGTTCATTACGACGCCGCATACAGTGGTCCGAAATTGTGGTGAATGGATGACGTATTGATGGCGGGGTGAAGAATGGGTCGAATGAGGATGGGCCGATTTATCCACGCAGATTCCCGGCCTCATAATCCCGTATGCCTTCACATGCATTGGTTAATCGTTCCTGGCGGCTCGTTGATATACTGATAGCTTCAATGATTGACATTTTTTCCTGGATAGAGAACAATGATGAAAACCTTTGAGGGTCCATAACTCCAGAGTGAGACGGTCAGACGTGAAAAACGCAGTGAAAGCTGGCGACGTGTTTGTTTAGTCACACGTGACAGTCGGTAATTTGTTTGTAGTTGTATGCACGTGATGCCGAATTTAAGGTGATTTGGTTTGGATCCGACTTGTCCTTGTACTTCGAGCTACACACCTTGCTCATCGTCCACAACGCCGGAGAACCCTGTATACCAGTGCTACTCATCGCAAAAACATACCTCCTCCCCGTGCATCCGTTCTAGTATTAATCGCTCGGCACAGTTGTCTTTCACCTCCTCGACACCCCGTCACACGATGTCTCTTCGAACTTTCACCGTTTTTCAGGATGTTCCATCCACCGGCTCAGTAAAATCAATGACTGCCACCGTTGCCACCGCTGCAGCCTCGGCCACATCACCAGTCTTGACATCGAAACCCATCGTGGTCAACCATGCCACCACTCTCACCACCGCCGAGAAAGAGAACGTCGATCCTATCACAGGTGAACGGGCAGGCCCGAGTAACAGCAACTCGAAGAAGAGGAAGACCTCAGTGCTGGCCACCAAGGTCCACATGCCTCTTGGTACGAAGAAGCAGAAGGAGTCGGCGGAGTCTAACCCTGAACCTAAGAAACGCAAGGCGTCTTCTACGTCAGCGGCGAAGGGTAAGACTACAGTGAAGAAGGATGCAAAGGCCACCAGCTCATTGAGGAAGGTGACGAAGAAGCCATCGCGCAGGGTCTCGCCAATGCCGAAGGTTGATGAGGAGGCGGAAGCTGGTCGGGAGCGAGAGAGGCTCAGCCAAGCCCAGATCGACTCGCGGTGCTACGATCTGACGGTCAAGCCCTTAGCTGACGTTTCTCAAGCGTACGAAGAGTGCCCACGGATAGTTGAGACCCCTGCTGACGACTGTAACGTTAAATTCCAATCCGTTAAGGTCAGTGATCAATGCTTGCTCTATTAATAGATCATTTACTCAATTCATTCTATACAGGCATCTTCAGTCGAACCCGAGATCCGCGACTACTTTTCATCCCCCCCTCAGTCTGCTGCGCTACCTGGAGGCTCATCGAGTACACTGTCTATGCCCTCTGTGGATACTCGCACCTTCTCAACACCTGAGCGCAAGAAGATCTACGCCGCCTTCACTTTCACCTCGCCGTCCCCGACCAGCGAACGATTCAGCAAGGCCACCCGCGCCAGCAGCGTGCCACGCCTTGAACTCGTGTAAAATTATCCAATCGCCTAGCATGCCACATGGTATGCACTGCCACCCGCCTATGATGCATGTCCGGCCCGTCAACATCTCTGACGTCGTGCTTATATCTTTCTTTTTCCACCCTGCTGGCATCTTGCTCTCTCTCGCGGTTCCGGGCACAATGTTCGAGAATCACGCATCCGCACATGAACACTTGCTATCCTATCGCATCGCACACCTAAACTTGCAACCTAACCCTGACAATGCATCTACCGCACTTCGCATCATCATTCATCGTTCCTGATCTCGATCTTGTCATCATCGTTTCTTGCTTTTTGCTGGTCCACCTTTATTCATCTGTGCATACTTGGTTTATTGGTACATATATCCTTCTATCTCGTCGTTCTATTGTGGTCCTCCATTTACCCCATCTCATCATCGACATTCCTATATCACCCATCAGTCACGAATTCATTTTCTCTTCATTTCATACATTCCCTCCGCTTTGATTTGTCTTGGCTTTTAAACATTATTGCTCTTGTATACAAGGAAAATAACAGTGAGTATCATTGTACTCTGGCTGAGCGTCCGACAGACACACAATCCACCACTGCATGAAGACACTCTCTTGAACCCTATAACGTCGACAAGCTTAATCGCAGTCATCGATCATCAACAATGTTTCAAGGCCTCATGTCCTTGTCGTGCCTCTGGACTCTTCCTGTTGTATCTTCGTCCATTGCGCCAACGTACGCGCGATTCAAAGGTTCTCGAAAACGTCACAACCTTGTCAAAACTTGATATCTGTCGAAAAAACAAGATACTTCCACCCGACTTTCCATTCTGGAGTATGTGCATATTCCGCTGCAAACGTAGCTCACGTCTACCTTGAACAATGGATTCCAACTTTACATTCGAGAACAACTCGAACGAAGAGGATTTGTTCACTCGATCACGGCAGAAAATGTAACCGGACTTCCATCACCTATCCTCTATTTCGATTCATTTCTACAGGCCGCAGGGTACACACCACGATATCGTCTCTTGTTCTCCCTTCATCCCATGTCTTCTGTCCTTCGCGGTTTCAATTGCGTCGCCTTCGATGCGTGCTTCTGGACTGAGTAGGAGTTCTGTCCATCATAATGTAATGTGTCTCCGGACAACACCTTCAGAACATCGCGTGTGGCCCTCTTGCAGTGGGAATGGATCTCCAGAGAGCGAAGATTTGCGAGGCAATCTTTCCAGTGAAACCACACTGCTTAGCGGTGTGCGCGGGCAGAAGGCGGTGGTATCTGCCAATGCACCAATCAGTCAACACATCCGCACCATTTAACAAACAATACTTACCTCCCCCAACACTGTCCGCATCTCCAAATCCCACAACGACCTCATCACGGAATCCAGTCTCTTATTCAAACCATACCTATATGGCATCATCCTCTTCATCATCCCCTCCACCTCCAATGCCGGCTCCAACAATCCCGCAGCCACAAACCCTTCAATAACCCGCCCATACGTCGTCAGCCTCGGTGTCACAACTTTGTCCATCCCATCAGGGCCCTTCCCCACCAATCCTTCCCCGGTCTTCGCGCCCATCTCAATCTGCTTCAACATCTTGATCGCCTTGCCCGTCTCCCCCGTCCGCGCCAGCACACCCAGAAGCACCTCGTATTCCCGCTGGTTCGGCACACGGCCGTGCTTATGGGCATCCTGGATGACTCGTGATGCGGCTTCAGCTCCGCTGCATTGCCCTAACGCTAAGATGAAGGTGGAGAGGATCTCGCTCCGCTCGCGGGTGAAAGTGCGTTGTTCCCGTAGCACGCGAAGGTATGCATCATAGAGCTTGTGGATGGTTCGTTCTGGGTTTGGTAAATCCAGTGCGAGCTTGATGATGGCTTTCATCAGGAGCCACCGGTCGTGGAAGGCTTGCTTAGGATACGGAGATTCTGGGATGCTATATTTTCTGTGCTCCACGATCTCCGCAAGTGTGCGAGAAAAGGCACCCGGAAGAGGAACCACGAGTTTTAAGTACGTGAGGAACAGGCCTATAACTTTGTCGTAATCCCCCTCAATATTGGTGAACCTCAGCTCGGCCTTCATCCAGTTCAGTGCTAGGTATTGGCTTTTCCGTAGAGCGCGGTGGCGTAGCCATAGGATCACGCGCGGCGACCCGCCCACAGTCCCAAGGTCATCCAGAAAACGGATTACCTGTATTATCTCTGGCATCCTGCCGCGTTTTAGCCAGCGTGAGATGAATTTCAACTGGAATGCAACTGTGGCTCGCGAGATTGGTCGATTTTGTAGTTCGTCGCCCGCAAGAATCCGAGGCGGATTGGAATTTTTCGCAACTACGGGAGTGGAGGAAGGCAAGGGCACATCGATGTCCGCATCAGCTTCTATGGTGGGTGCAGGGCGCATGACGTCTAAACGAAATGGTTGTGGGGTGGATGGTTCGATGCGCCTGTCCCCCCGAAGTGTATCACGGAAGTAAATGCGCTCAACTTCGTCTGCATCATCGCGATGCCCTGCCTTCCGAAGTAGGTCCAGAAGAAGCGTATACGTTTCTTTAGCGATATTATAGCTGCGTTCAAGCCGCACGAACTGAGTCGCTTGGGAAAGCCAGCCTGCCTGGCAGAAACACTGGATAGCAAGGCTCCGACAATGTCTCGACGCCGCTTCCGCTCTTCCGGGTTCATAAGCAGACCAGTACTCCACCGCAGCTTTCTCCACATCATGCATAAAGGTCGCCCCGACGTTGGGATTCGAAAAGCGAACGAGAAGATCCTGAATTTCTCGATATATGGGATCGACGTATCCCTTGGACGCAGCGATAACCCCAAACCGAAGAATCACTGGGAGGCGAATTACTGGCTCACCACTTTGCAAAAGAACACGACGAGTAGCAATGAATGGACCGGGATGAACGGGGGGATTCGTGTGGTCATATGCCGGGACAAGTGTAAACCATGTAGTGAAATGGGCAATGCATTGATCGATGTCGGACCATTGCAGATTGGAAATGGCAGCTTGTTCATAGACTGGATGTGCTTCTATCTCCACCCCACTTTCCAGAAGCTGGATACGCAGACGATCTGCAGCGCCGTACTTTCTCTTCTTCGCAAGATGCACCAAGGCATCATTTGAAAGCTCCGGTAACTTCTCATGTTTCTGTTGACCAGCCTCATCGTAAAGCCATGCAGTAGTGGAAGAACCTGAAACGAGATGTCCAATAGTTGAATGTGATGACCATCTACGGTTCACAACCTCTGCCCTTGCGAGTGGCTGACGAAGAGATGCATTCCAGGTTCCAGTCAATCTCGGAATCTGCTTCTCTCCGTCCAAGCGCCTCTTCTTCAGCTGGATGATCGTAGTCTGTTGTTGAACAATCTCAGCACCTGTCTTCACCCCTTGGTCCGATAGATATGGGTGTATGAAGACATTCCCGGGTTTCGCTTCTTTCGAATTTGAAAGTATGATAGCACGTCCGAGATGCCCCAAAAGTGGTCGAGCTGAAGTTCCCCAGAGTGCCAAAAATTTCATATCATGGCTATACTTTCGATCAGCTAACGAGTCACAAGATCATAGGGTGATTCAAGCAACGTACTCACCGGCTGAAGAGCTTGAATAATCTTCGTTCCTCCTGAGTCCTCTGCCTCCTTAGCTAAAAAAACGATCGCCAATGTCAGTGCCGCATTGCGCCTTGTCACAGTGTCACAAAGATTTGCACATCCGTTCCGGCTTACCGAGTCATGCATATGGGCGCTTTACTTCAACCTCCTTGCCTTTTGCCCGTGCTCAAGAGATTCCAAGTTCCACGTACATTCCACGTCAATGTTATCGCCTTGGGGTATCTACTCATTACCCCACAGATAATATATCAGCTTTGAAAGCTTGGCATGCACTGACTCACGAACTTACGAGCCACATCAGACGCGCCTAGGCCAGTTTTTCCGAGGTTTTTCCAGTATTCAAAATCTTGCAGGATAATGTCGTTAGACTACCACTCTAGTCGTCCACACGTCGAGATGAACGACTCTACCACAATACCTCAGGATGCCTTAGAACTTGAAGTTCGCCGCGAAAACTCTCGAAAACAGGTCACAGATGAATACGTTCTGCCTATTGTGACGACAGAGATTGGCCCGATTTCTGAAGCCGAAACACCTGTGCAGACCAAAAAGCAGGCAGTGACAGCTCGGATCCACTTCGCTACCCTTTGCTGGACACTCTTCATTGCTGGGTGGAACGATGGATCCTTGGGGCCACTTCTTCCTCGAATTCGGGAGGTGTATCATGTAGGTCTGAGGGGCCATCCTCGAGAACATGTACTCATCTGCTTGAAAGGTTAACTTTGCAGTGGTATCCTTGCTCTTCGTACTAGCTTGCGCTGTATGTAGTGTGCATACGTTCCGCTTCTCTCGGATATTTAACTCTACCTGCAGGGTTTCATTGCTGGAGCCTTGATAAACGTTCCTTTAAATGACAGGCTGGGTTTCGGGAAGGTACGTTATACAGCTAATATAGATCTCTTTGTCTCTACATAGTTACTAAGCTCTGAGCGCTATAGACCATTGTGATAGGTATTTTAGCTACTTGAGTATGCTCGTAGTCGAGGGCACTAATTTAGGACCCAGGATCTCTCCTCCAAATTTTGGCTTACACCCTCCAAGCTCCAGGACCACCGTTCCCCGTATTTGTTATTGCCTACGCTATCAACGGTGTTGGGATTGCTCTCGAGGTGATTGATGATACATACTTTGATGGGAACAACTAACATCAGGATGAAGGATGCACAAGCCAATGGCTTCGTTGCTGGCCTTAAAGAAAACGCAGAAACTAAAATGGGCCTTTTACATGCTGCCTACGGTATACCTTAGATATGCAAGCCAATTGCGAGTACTCAATACCTAACGCAACAGGCGCAGGTGCACTTTCTGCACCTCTTGTAGCGACACAGTTTGCGCAACTCCGACACTGGTCCTTCCACTACCTCGTTTCTCTTGGATTAGCAATAACAAATACCGCCATCCTTATTGCCGTCTTTCGATTCAGGGGACAAGATGGTCAGTGCTCATCGATTTCCCACCCCACTGGCTGAAGTAATAGACGATAACTTTCACAGAATGCCTTCAGGACATCGGCCAACCTGTTCTAGAGCGAGGCAACAACGAGGGTACATTCCGCCAGATTCTGAGCCACAAATCCGTCCATCTGCTCGCGTTCTTCATCCTCGTATATGTCGGTGTCGAGGTGACAATCGGAGGTTATTCTGATTTCTGCCCCCAGGCTGTCTGGTTCACAGTTTCCCCATCATAGGCTGGATCGTTACATTCATCATCGAGGAGCGACATGGAGGTCCGTCATCCGGATATATTTCGGCTGGTTTCTTTGGTGGTAGGTCACATTCAATAGCCTATCGCGCAACCGTTTGTATTTTCTTCATCCAGGTCTCATGGTAGGGCGCGTTGCGCTCCTATGGGTGAACAAAAAGGTGTGCACATATACTTTGTGATTATATGTATATATCGATTGATAACTGCCCAGCTTGGCGAACACCTCGCCATCTTCATCTACGCAATCCTCGCGATCGGGTAAGCCATCATACTTCCTCTCTCCGCAGACCCAAACTGACCTCTCCTTCTCCACGAGCCTTGAATTGATCGTATGGCTGGTTCCCTCCCTCATCGGCGACGCCGTTGCCGTCTCCATCGTGGGCCTGTTCCTTGGGCCCATGTACCCCATCGCAATGAACCACGCAGGACGCGTCCTCCCGCGATGGATTCTCACAGGGTCCATTGGCTGGATTGCTGGGTTTGGTCAAGCCGGAAGTGCTGCCTTGCCGTTCATGACGGGGGCACTGTCGTCCAAGTTTGGCATCAGAAGTCTCCAGCCACTGTGAGCTTTTGCTTTTCCGAGACTTTTATAGACGTCTCCTTATGCACATTGTCGCAGGTTGGTGGCTATGATGGGCCTGATGATTGTTATGTGGGCACTGGTACCCAGGAGCCCACGACGTGCGGATTAAAGGTGATCTACTGTGTCGCATATTTGAGCTTTTGCTGTTTATTGTATTTCCTTCCGAACCGTTTTCTTGCTCTGCATCTGTATTATCTATCATGGGGATGTAACTTTCAATCTTGGATAATATACAATGGCATCCGCTCACCATTGTCATCCTATCAGCAAGTCTCTCAAGTGCGTCCAGCTTTCGGCATCAAGCCTTCCGGTAGTGGAAACCACTATTAAGCTTTGCTTACTTTCTGTGAGATACGCTGATCAAGTACACTACGTCCCTACACTATTATTCGCCAACAACTTATCCCATTTCAACGACTCGTACCAGGAAGCATCGCAGGCTCCGGCGTGGAACAATTCTCAGGATCAAGCTTCCTCTTCCCCTTTGTATCTTCCGCATAATTCTCATAAAAATTGATCGCGTCCTTTCCTGGCACATCGTCGTCGGCAGATCCGCGTCTTCCTGGCCCGTCCCAGAAATGGAATGCCTGGCTGTGCACGCCATATGAAGCTGGGACGACCTCGAGGAGGTCACCACGCGCGATCTCGATGGCGGGGATTTCTGAGGCGGGGAGACCTATGAGATACGCGAGCATGCACCGGATGACAGATGCGTGGCCAACGATTAGCAGATCTTCCTGTTCTTTCTCGAGCTCAATCAGTATGGGTTCGAGCCGAACTGTACAATTGCGAGAAGTCAGTCGATGTAGGTCCAGGAGTGTCATCGGAAATCATACCACTGAGATCATGATAGCTCTCTGCACGCGGAGCGCGAAAAGAATACGGGTCTTTGAGGAAACGCTCCCAATCTTCAGGATAATATTTTTTCGCTTGTTCTGGGGACAATCCGTCCCAGATACCCGGATTGATCTCCAGCATCTGAGGCTTCTCTACCACCTTCACGTTTAATGCTGGACTAGATATCTTCGATACGGCTTGAGGGGAGCCGATGGATGAAGGTTCCGGGGATGAGGAAGAGGATACAGGGAGGCCCTCAACAGCATTGGACGCCTGGGCCGCTGCAAGGAAGGGCCATGCGGTATGATGTGCACGACGATGGGTGGATGTCCAGATCTATGATTATCGGATTAGTGTAAGGAGACTGGACGAGAATGGCAAGATATGTACCACCAGCTTGCGCTCTTGGGGATTAAGCCCACGTTCCTTCAGACTCTTTGCGCGGCGGTCAAGTACAAACTCTTTGAGTCGTTCCGCGTACTCCCAACCAGCCGGTGACAGGTCTGAATCGGCTTTATAAGAATGCTCGATAAGAGATTGCCCCGACTACACGTAACTGATCAGCATTTAACGCAAAGGATACATATTAGAGGACGAACTCTGGCAAAGTAAATTGTTCGGAATCGATTATGTATGTTCATCAAAAAGAAGACTATCCGTGACTAAAGCAACTGAGACGAGAAATGGGGCTTGCAACATGAGCGCTCACTTGAAGATAACCTTGGATGTTCTAGTGGTTTGGTAGATAAACCGAATGATCCATCGGGGAAGCCGTCACTCACATTAACCATTATCTTTTCGCCAACCTGTTGCAAATTTGTCAGTTCTGAGAACGCAAAACCAGGTGCCAGCAAGACTTGCATTGATGATGCGGATGAAAGGCCAGGTCGTCTCATCCACTGTTTCGTAATACTTCTCATGGTCATGAATTCTCGTAAAGTAATCTTTTACAGCCTTGTCTGGATCCCAACCACGATACTGCCACGAGGTGTTAAATTTACACCACAGGTAGAGACTTCGAAACATACGTCGGGGGAGGAGATCTTGACACTCCTGATGTTATTCTCGATGATTTCCTTGTTGTCACATAGTGTTTCTTCATCACAACTCGTCAGTTGATCTGCTATTTTGAAGTACATCGAATGACTCAGTACTCACCGAGCATAACGACATGGATTCCTGCTTTATCGAACTTCTCCGCTAATGCTTGCCGTGCCGCCTTCGTACCGTTATTCGCGTCGTAAATGACGACTTGGCCTCCGCCTTCAAAGAACTCCCAGATCAACTTCTCACAGCCAGCAGCTACTTTTTTCCTAAGTTCTTGAGTCTCTGGACTCTGAGTTTTTCCTGAATACTAGCTCATCAGCGCCCCTCCTGCCGTCGCGGTTAGAGATCAGTGACTTACCAAGAGTAAAGTAATCGGGAGGAACCTTCTGAGTTGCGCCCAGTATCTTTCGACGATAGTCGCCGAGAGAAACCACCTGTGTCTTCACACCCATCCATCGGAGGTACCGTTCGAGCGCTCGCGAAATATGTGTCTTTCCTCGAGCTGGAAGGCCAATTGTGACAACCAGAATCTTCCCAGCATGAAACAATAGACCAGATGCTGTGGTATATAGTGGCGCGACCATATTGACGCAAAGGAAGACCGCAAAGTTGAAAACACTGCACCGCAAACCGTGCAGAAGTCGGAAGACAACGCAAAGCAAAGATTCAGATCAAGATTGTGCAGTGATTATATAATAAGCCCAACAGATAAGATAACAACCCCAGATAAATATGATGATGCGAGTGAACTTAGAAGGCACGAACTAAACGTAAATAAAAGAGTGTGAGAGGAAGGCGGGGCTATGCGGATGTGTGTATGGCGCAAGACGAGGATATACATATGATATCCATAGTGGTAACGAAAAAAATGACAGTATTCGTCATAGTCCGGAGGTGTCTGCACCTGCTCGGTAGTCTTCCATCTCTTTGTCGAGCTGGTCCCGTGTCAGAGGCGCGTGAGTCACTTTCTTGATCCTTTTGGGTCCCTTCTTGTAGCGGACCTTTCTCGTCGGTGCAGGTGCACCATTCGAGACTCTGATGATCGCAGGCTGAGGCTGAGCTGGGAGACGATTATGCTGACGAGGTTGCCTGTAGAATTCGGGTTAGCTTCAAAGGAACGTCTAGGTTCAGCCATCCAAGGAGACGAGATGGAAACGTACGTGGGAGGAGGGGCTGGCTTATTGGGTGGAATTCTTGCTTTTTCGCCTAATCTTGTTAAGAGGGAAGGCGTTGAAGAGGGTGGAGAGGGAATGCCTGATGTTGTATTATCAATCACGATCTCGATCTTCAGTGGCCGCCCTAGGTAGAAGTGAAAGCAGATGAGTATAAAAGTGTGTGGAACGAATCTGTCACACGCACGTCCATCCACTATTTTCCCGTTATACTTCGCCCGAGCCACCGCTGCATCTCCAGGACGTTGAAATGTGACAACTGCCATCCCCTTGGACATGCCCTGCGAGTTGTAGATCACGAACGATTCTTTCAGAGGCCCAATCGTTTTCCTGAACAATTCCTGTAATATTGAATATTTCAGAGCTTGAAATGAGATGCGAATTTATGGACCCACTTCCACCTCTTTTTCCCCGACGTCGAGTGGAAGTTTACTCAGGAATATTTTGCTCTCCTGTGCGAACTGCTTGGTTTTCCCGACTACCTGGCCAGGAATCGGGGGGACATTCCTCCAAGCTGGAGCTACATAGCCTGCATGATTTCCTACCAGCTGTCGTTTTGGTCCATGAAAAGTATTCAGCCTAGAATACGGTTGGCTGTTCATTATAAGAGCAGATACTGCGCCACTGAGCGTTCCGTCTACCGTGACTGAACAAAGGTTGCGGGGAAGCGAAGCCTTTGATAAACAAAGGTCCACAATTCCAACGGATGATTTCTCCGAGAAATCGCCATCAATCTTCTACCATTTCTTAACTTCTTCGCGCATTAGTCAAGGCAAAAGTTCAACCCAAACGCGTACGGACCCTGCAATTTTACTGCGCGTGGCCTTCGTGTATGGACGGTACTTGTTACCTGCCGACAGTCTTATCAGTCGGCATGACTTGAGCCTGGTTCGGACATAAATATATAGGGTGCCTGGGTGTTTCTCTTTGTGTCGTGCTTCCAACCACATCCCCACACCCCTACCATGTCTACCACTGTAGTCACTGAGGCAGTGCCGACTGTGTATCCACCAGCCCCTCAAAGAAAGGAAACGAACGTACACCCGGATCCCGGATCCCTGAAAGACTCTGTGTTTGATGAGGATGAAGGGGAAGCCACAACTGGGACCTACGCGCTCCCTGCACATCTCTCTGATCGATCTAGGCGTATTTCTACTATCTCGAGGGCAACATTTACTCCCAGTTTTCGGCCTAGCGACTCTAAGTTAAACGCTAGCTCGATCCCTCAAGATGTAATCGTCGACGTATCGACCTCAGAATTGCCAGTCTTGCCGTCTCTGAGGCTACGCTCAGTCTCAGATAATAGGAAGTTCCGCATTGCGAGCCGTCTCCATTTTGCTGCCCTCTGCTGGTGTATTTATGTCGAAGGTTGGAATGATGGCACCACCGGTCCTCTGCTCCCTGTGTTCCAACGCGACTATGATGTAAGCTCATGAAAGTGAATTATTTGGAATTCTCCGACTTGACCCTGTGGGGTTCTACAGGTGGGATTTACAACCGTTTCCTTGTACTTCGTCTCAAACTGTGTGGTAAGTTTATCTGTTATCAATCTGCTGTTATCCTTCGAGATCAGACTTCTCTCTAGGGATTCATGACCGCCGCCGCACTGAACGTGTGGCTCAATGATAGAATAGGATTTGGAAAGGTGAGCAAAGAGCACTATCTACACTCCTTATGTCTATTTTTGTCTAAACTGAATCTGTAGATCGTGGTTCTAGGTATTTATTCTTCGAACCCGATTGTTCTACGAAGTTCCCATGATATCTTCAGGCTCCATTTTCCAGCTGACGGCGTATGTCATGCAAGCTCCTGGCCCACCATTTCCGGTGATGGTGATTGCAAATGCCTTCACTGGGTTTGGCATGTCACTTCAGGTTCGTTGCCCACTTCGATATACAGCTCTCAAACCTTAGCCACATTATCGAAGAATGCCCAAGCCAATGGATTCGTAGGCAGCTTGAAGAAACACATGACTACGAAGCTTGGCTTCCTGCACGCGGCGTATGGTATGGATACAAGCGCCTCCCTTTATGGCATGGCTATGAACTAACTGAACTGAAGGTCTTGGTGCATTCACCTCACCCTTCGTCGCGACCTTCTTCTCTGGGACTCGTCGATGGAGCTTCCACTATCTCGTCTCCACTGCCCTGGCTATCTCTAACACTCTTGCGCTCGTACTAATATTTCGCGGAAAACCTCTTCACGGTAAGTCGCCAGCTCGCTGAATTGCAGTGAGTGGTCCATCATTTAAGGAGAATACTGTTACCCGATAGAACTGCTCGCAGAAGGTGGCCAGCCGCCCGAAGAACAAATCAGCGTCCGCCAGAACACGTATCGCGAAATGTTTGGCCTCAAAGCCGTCCATATCCTCGCTATCTTTGCGCTGGTCTACATTGGTATAGAAGTCACTCTTGGAGGTAAACCATATATTTTCACGTAGTCCTTCATTTACTTGATTGGTGCAGGATGGATCGTGACTTTCATCATCCATGAGCGAGGCGGAGGTCACAGTACTGGATACATATCGTCCGGGTTCTTCGGAGGTTGGTGCTATGGTCAAGTTTTTACAATTGTTCACCAAACATTAACCCGATGGTAGGCCTTACTCTTGGGCGCATTGGGCTCATGTGGTTCAACAAGCTCGTGTGTTGCTTCCAGAAGTTCGTATTTCAATTACTTATAAATACTTCCAGGTCGGGGAACATCGAGTCATATTCGTCTATAGCCTCCTCACAATTGCGTAAATCAAACCCCAGACCAACCCTACTAAGCAAAAATCTGACATGCTGATGACAGTCTAGAACTTACGGTTTGGTTCGTTCCCTCCATCATCGAGAACGCAGTCGCAGTGCGTTCTTCCACACACATCAATAATTACAGTTCATAATTCACTACTTTTGAACAGGTTTCTTTGATCGGTGCGGTCCTGGGACCAATGTACCCTGTCCTAGTCTCGCATGCAACAAAAGTGCTACCCCGCTGGCTCTTGACCGTTTGTCTAGGCTGGATCACCGGAATCGGCATCGCGGGTTCAGCGGCTTTGCCCTTTTTAACCGGTCTCCTCGCTTCCAGGTTCGGGATTGGCGCTCTGCAACCGCTGTACGTCTTCTTTATCTTCAATATTTCATTTCTTCCTCTCACTTTACCTGAACGGAAGACTGGTCTCCATGATGTGTGTGATGGTGGTAGCCTGGGCTTTTGTCCCGAAGAGTATCCGACGTGTGGATTGATAAAAGGTTGTTTTGGTACAAGTAACTCATGCATTCTCAATTTCATACCAGAAGCAACACATAGATGCTTGGATGCTTGTACATTCCGTGAATTGTGAATCGAACCTGGCCTGCGCGTCGGCGTTTTTCTCTACTTACCACCTCAAGTTTATATAGATCACGAGACTGCATTCCCACTTCTCAAACACGCGAATAGAGATGGCGATGTACATGTCGACTCTCTTTCGCTGCTCGATCTCACCTTTAATGTGTACAGGATTAATTACACAGTTTAATCCTCAAAGCTACAACGGCAGTCACTCCTCCAGGTATGGTTTGACTCAATAGTATATCGATCACTTTTGTTTCTAACTTTACTCAAGGTTACTAATACTCTTACTATTCGCGATTTTTACATCCAAATGGCGAGTCTGGACTCCTGATCAGATTCACCGATTTATTGACTTGTATTTTTCAGTAATGGCGCTGATTGTTGTCACTGACACTTATGACGAGTCACAACCTGAGACCTCTCCTTGATCATGAAAGGCGAATACTTGACTTCGTATTATCTGTTTAAAAGCTAATCACATTGTCCTACTTCACCGACTATCATGGCAACCCCGGAACGAGAAGCATCCGATGTCGCCAGCGCGATCAATTCAGTTCAACTCAAAGAAGGCTGATTTGAAACGTTGCTCTATACCAACAAAAGTGATCTAGAGGTTATCATTGGAGAGCTTGTCAATGTCAGCAAAATATCCCAAGCTGCTCTACAAGAAGCCCGTACCAGCCTTCCCTCATTCTGCTTCGATCAATGGAATTCCTTTGCCATGAGGTTTCAGTGGGATGTGGATCCTGGTCTCCCCCCCCTCGGTAGATATGAGACTCCGAACTATCAACTTCCGCCATCCTTTCACGAGCAGATTATGAAAATGTCCTGGCAGACACACCGGGATGCCTACCAAGAGATGCTAGATCAATTTGATGTAACTGGCATGCTGCGACTGCTTGACCCCGTAAGCTTTGAAAATATTTATATTTTACGTCTTTGTCAAACACGCCATCACCTTTGCAGTATCTTGTTCCTATACTGGCACTTTTCGAAGGCCGAGTAGTTGACAATCTTATGCAGGCCTTGTCTGGAAAGGCGTACCCAGCGGGTGGGGAGATTGCCCATAAGGTCAATTTGGTCGATTCCACCTTACAACCCCTAATACGACATGGCTTCGTTAGGTATACACGATGGATGGGGCTATGTTCATAGTCGTGGAGATGACACGGCTCTATAGACGGAGCAATTTGGCTCGGATCTTTCTCGAGTTATTCGGTATGCCCATGTACCCATTTTGCCGCTGATCCAACAAAACTTACTAGCCAGCCCAGCTCTCGCTGAGTGAAATATCCATCTGAAATTCGAGAATATGCGAGTATATGGCTTACTTGCCAACTTCTGGGAACTTGAGTTCTACTCGTACAACCCTGCCACAAACAGATTTTTTCTCGATCAGCAATTTATCCTCAGCGCTAATAGGGACCGCCAAGCTATGGAAATGATCAATGGTAGGAATCGCGATTTATCGCTAGTTCTTTGAATCTGACTTGTTCTAGTGACGAACATAATATATTCAGCGTTATATTCTCTGGTTTTTTGGATGGATTGCGTGTGGTAGACCAGGAAAATGAAACTGGATCCATCAATCAGGCATATTTCCTTTGGTCCAGAGCTGTCAGTGACTTTACTGAAATCTTTATTCAGTGGTTAGCCACAGCGCGGACCACGAAAAAGCAAAAATTGATTGACCCATGTCGTACTGCGCTGGAGCTGGCCCAGAAAAACCATGCACAGTTTATGGAGCATGCGAGTACATTAGAGGAGCTCGAAAAGCAGTCAAAAAAAACTCTTGGATTGTTAAGCTCGTGGTATGTTATAACTGTTTCTTTGACATCCGGTCATTTCAGAGTTTCACACCGTGACAATTTCCACAGTGTTCGTTCGATCTCACGCAAGTCTAATTGCACAAGGTATCCGAAAGATGACCCAGCTGACCTTTCAACGCTGGCCCATCGTCTTGTGGCAAAGGAATATGAGCAGGCCTTTGGGACTCGATCGATGAGCAATCTTTGTCTCGAGCCAAAGTTACAGGTATAGTATTTCTCTGATTGTCCCATGGGACAGATTTCTAACCATCCCTGCTGCTCGATGAACGGAAACAACGCAGAGAAGAATTGATTGCCGAAGGGGAAAATGCTAATCATACGCTCGAAATACATGAGAACGACGTTCGTGAAGAGAGTTCGGGTATTTGTAGTTCAGATAAATTCATACCTACATTTGTTGTCTTCTGGATAATTATACGATGAATGTTGGTAGAAATGGAGATACTGTAGATACTGTAAATACGAATTTAACGGATAAATTAACGACATGGTCAGAGTCAACATACAAAATGCTTAATAGCCATAGGACTGCTTTATGTACAACATGCGAACGACAGATAGGCAAAGCCCTTCATTCTTCCCCTGGATCATCATCCTCGTCCTCGCCAATCATCGCCATACCGCCCCTCACACCAAGCGGCCCACTGAAGGCCTCCACTGCATCTAAATCCCTCTCCAAATCCAGCTCATCCTCTCTCGACACCCCTTCCTCAAATGCCCCACTCCCGCTGATCACGAACCTCAGCCTCTTCACCTCCTTCCTCAGCTTCTCAATCTCCTCGTCCCTCCTTTCCACCCGTGCTTTCAATTGCCGAATGTAATCATTTCCACACATCAGCAGCTGCAGTTTGCTCACGCCCTTATTCGGACCCTCACCACCAGCCTTGGGTGGGCCTCGTGGCGGTAAAGCACCTGGGAGAACCGGCTCGTCTGGGTGCTTGTCATCCGTCGGGAGGGGAATGGGAGGGAGGAGCACGCGTAGATCATCGAACGTCGTCTTGAGTGAGTCCCGCCGCTTTTGCTCGGCAGCTTTGTGCGAGGTTTTGCGCACATGAACGACGGGTGTGGAGAGCGCTTGTGACGAGTTGAGGGGTGTAGGGGTTGTTGCGCCCGCTGAGGTCGAAGACCCTGCACATTAACGAGGGCGAGGCTGGGATGCGGAAAGGTTTGCTTACCGGGAAGGATGGCTTTGAGGTTGGGACTGACGAGAGAACCGGTCGTTTTCCGTGCTGGCTGTTTACTCCTTGAAGACTCTCCGGCGATAGCTTTCGGTTTCGTTGCGGCGGTGGCCTTGCCCTTCGCGTCGGGTTTCAGCGGCACAATTTGTCTTGTTCGCAGAAGGGGCGTCGAATTCGTAGATTTAGAACCACGGAAATACTTCTTTCCCTGACTGGGGTTCGTGGGTCGTATAGCTGGTGACTGCCGTTTCCGTGACGGCTGTACATTTCCTTCGTCGCCACTGGAAGACGCGTTTCGTTTATTTGAGGACGAGCTATGGTTCATTGATTGCTGGTGAGCTCCCAACCACGGGCTTGTGAGCGGTGATATGTCAAAGTCCAGATCCGCGGGTGAAGGCAGTGAATGGTGCAAAGGACTCGTTCGGAACGCAATGTGCTCTGGCGCCGATGTCGAACCACGAGGGGGGCCATAGTTGTTGTTCATAGGGTGATTTACCATAGATGGAACGTGATCTACGCGATAATTGTTATCGGGAGGGTGGTCCATGTAACTATTGTTGAGGATCATAGGGGAAACATACTCCATAGATGGTTGAGGATGTAGCTCGGTTGATGGGCCTGTACGTTAAAATTCGATGAAATACTTAGGTAAAATGTCGATAAATACTGACCAGGTGTGGGTAGACCATTAAATTGGGTTTGTTGCTCTCTTCTTGGGTCATTCGAAGGAGACCCCTGCATGATTCCTGCAGCCTGACTGCTGATAAGTGCAATCTAAACTTGCAGTCGTCATGGATTGATCACTGGCGCATGTATCAAGTCCCGTACCTGCTGCTGAAAAATCTGATTTTGTAGCTGTTGAAGCTGCTGCAACTGCGTGAGCTTAAACTGCTGCTCCAGCAGTGACTGTGGGTTATAGGAAGGCGATGTTGGCGTATTATTCTGGGACTCTATCCCTTGCATCTGCATCAAGTTCCCCAGAATATCCATGCTTAGCTGCGGGGTTATCGATTGAGGCATGCTCAGGGTGGGGGGTTGATTGTACTGGAACATCGCCATAGACTGCTGCTGGCCATCGTGATGGGTGTTCTGGTCGGCGGGGAACAGTGTGGACAAGAAGTCTTTCTGTTGCTGGTCGTTGTTGTCCATAGCGTTGGCCAGTGGCCGTGGACGATGTGGAAGTGCAGAGGATGAAAAACGGCGGGATGATATGCTAAGAGACTTCGCACACTGTCCCACACCCCATTCAGGGTCCATCACAAAATGATCACGCGGACATTGGCAATCCTTTCCGGTCCGACTTTTCTTCCTCATTAAGCTTCTTGAACTTCGACATGCAAAAACTTTCAATTTCGACCGCCAAGGACAGCGACATAGTTATTCGGATCGATTATCTCGGCCATACGAATATCTTATACATATTCAATTGGAGTGGGTGGGAAGCCAGATGGACGTCTGAAGACAAGGAAGGAGACTGAGTGTGCTTATCATACAGGATCATCGACAGATAGGTTAATCCCGTGGTTTAGAAGGGCAAGTCGCTGCACCTGCGCCACCGTTACTCGAATTGGCAACGACGTGAATATTGGCGCCCGCCAAGGGGTGGTTTCAGCCAACTTTCTTGGCAAGCGCTTCGACAGTTCAACGGTCACGGGGACATCTCAAACCTGAAAGTGGCTCGTTGTCGACAGAGAGGGCTCTTCATAAAGCAATTTGGTTGGTATTCATCGCGCCTATGCCATCGAAACTTCACACTCCATAAGTAGTGACACGTCACAGAGAATCAAGAACCGTTAAAAAATCATAACAGGCTCACTACCAAAGTCGAGAAGAATCATAAATCATACTCTCCCATTCTAGTCCTAAGACCGTTTCTTCTTCCTCGTCGTAGTCTCCCCCGTCGCCCTTGTACTCTTCTTGCTCTTCCTCTTTGGCGACGCCGGCTCTGGCGAGACATTATGTGTACTCCCCGCTGTCGACAGCCTCGACGACCTCCTTCTCGTCTTCACACCCTCAGCCGTCTCATCTCCTAAATCCGATGGTGTAGATGAACGGACCTTGCGCAGGGCTCGCCTAGGCGGCGACTGCTGGCGCAGAGGAGCGACATGATCAGCCGCCTCCTCTACCTCCTCGTCGTCATCATCGTCGTCGTCCATGAGTGAGCCAGGGAGACTCCGCCTCAAGTCCTGTTTCTTGAGCTGTGCTGTTCGTGTGTTGATGCGAGAAGTTGCAGCAGCAGCGGGAGCGGCTTTGGTCCGCCGGGTTGTCCTGCTCCGTGAGGGGTGTGCGGCGGGAGCTGCTTTTCGCACAGGCTCGTGATCGTCTTCGGGCTCCTCTTCATCAATCAAGAAAGCACCGGGAGGAACCTTTCTGCTAGCAGGCCCTGAAGGTGATTTTCTTTCGCTGACTGGTTTTGCTGGGGCTACGCTCGGACTTATCTGTCGCTGCTGCTGAGTGACAGGGCCATTCCCGAACACTGAGAAGCCAAGCTCTGCCGCTTGGCCTTCTCTTCGGCTGCCTCTGGCAATTGGAGCGATCACATGTTCATCCTCCTTCTCCATATCCTCATCTTCTTCGATATTTGCCGCAGGTGCGTTCAGTGCATCCAACTTCGCCACATCCTCTGCCTCCGCCTCAAACGCACGCTTGATCCCGTTGGTTTTCACAGGTGGTGGTTCATAAAAGGCGTTCTGCTTCCTTGATGCCGGACTAAACGAAGGCGGAGCAGGTGCCAAGGTTGATGCAGTCAGCGGATATGGTTTTGGTGTAGGGAATTTCAGACCACTGGTGGAGGTGTTTGTACTGGCTCCAAAGAATATCTGAGATGGTGTTTGGGTTGTAATAGACTGTCTTGGACGAGAGGACAACAATGTTGAACTAGTAAAAGGAAGACTCTTCCTGGGGACTGAGATGCCTTCGCTGGCTGGGGCAGATATAGGGATTATGGGAGCGGCTGGTGTCGACGTCGAGCTGGTTAATATGGGGCCGCCGAATCGGGGAGCGCCAGATCGTTCGGGTATCGGAACCGATGGTGGCAGGATATCACGATATGGGGATACAATGCTGGCTGCATGTCCGTTCACTTGCGTCTGCGATGGCAACGCTTTTGGTACTTCCTCCCATGATTGGGATATAGTTATATCTGCTACATTGTTTTGGCTAGCGCTTGGTGCTGGCGGAGCATTCGCACCTTTTGGGATAGGTTTACCTTGAGTAAGAGCCTCAAGCTCCGTGTCAATGAGAGTGCGTTCGGCCAAAGGGAGCACAGCGTAGAGGTCCTGCACCATCTTTCTTCGGTCTTGTGAGTTGCTTCTAGACTCGTTCAGGGTAGACGAGGCGAACTGGTGGTCAATTTTGACGGCTTCAGCGTATTTTCCGGATTGGATAAGACGGACGCAGATGAGGTCGCGCAAAACGCCAATGGAGGCCGTGGGGATGGAATTTGGAGGTTCGAGAGCGTAATGGTGGATGAACTTTTCCTCGAACGATGTGAATGGGAAGGCAAGAAGAGCCCTGAGAGGCCCAGGTCGAGGGTCCGCTGCAAAGTAGTTAAAAGGTTGTCTTTACCAACAACAGACGTACACATACGCGAGATACACCATTTCAGGATTTTTTCAAGCAGGCGCGTCCGCGTTCGGTCGGCTTCATTGAATGTTCGTTGGAATTGCCAAGCTTCCAATAAACTCGATTCGGCGAGCGCGAGGGTATATATATCGATGTCCACAGGTTCGATGAGAAGTGGCTTGGCGGTCCTCACATATTGGACGATGAGTGGGCTCGGGTTGGGTGAAAGAGAGATGGCATGTATAATTTTCGATGCAAAGTCTCTATTAAGACGTGCATCAGAGAGAATTGATACCGCGCGCTGCTATACATGAGTAATACGAACAAGAGATTGATCAAGGGTCCGGGAACTCACCGCGACGTCGTTACCCGTGTCAAGGTGCCAATACGCGTCGGCCAGAGCAGTGAACTGCGGCGGTATACACCTTTCTATCCGGAACTTATCCTCCCTACCATCCTGATGCCACTTCAACAGAAAATATACCAGACACTCCTTCTTCAGCGTGTCATAATTCGAGATCTCGATCGCGTTCAATAAGCGCAAGAGGCCCTCCACGTCGGTTGGCGGAAATAAGGCGTCGGGTTGGTGAATCCCTCCAGAGGTCAACAGAATGTCAAAGATAAGGACATCATCCATATCTGCTCGCCTGCGGTAGATCTGTTCCGGTCGAGGTTCTCGCCATGCAAATCCAACGTTCGAAACGTCGAAGTACCCCAGAGCAAACCAGGGGCTTACGTCATCACAAATTGGTGGCCACAACTTGAACTTGTTGGACAAAAATAGACGTGTAGATGGCAGGACGAAGATATAAATGGCATTTACAAAACGAGACGAAGAAAAGAGTATGGTATGTATTTCGAACCTAAATCTTTCACGTAACACTGACCAGCAACCCACCATTCTACTCGACTTTTGATATGCTAATACCCACCACCAATACCATTCACCTTATCCTTCAACGACGAGACAAACTGCTGGTAGCTCGGTAACACGTCCGCACGGTCCTGGATGAGCGCGCTCAGCGCCCAGAGCCTGAGCGGTAGTTCGCCATCGTCCTTGACAATGTAAAGGTGAGGATAGTACACGCCGCGCCGCATTTCGCGTGTCTTTTGGATGATGGCGTTGACGCGTTGTGAGAAGGGGTTGTCAAGAATAGGTAAAGTGGTCTTTTGAAAACAGATGGATCATTAGTCCACATCAACGAAAGTTAGTCAAGAGAGGATATACCTTGCCGCCACGGAGCACTTCGTAGTTGGGTAGGTTGAATACATCCATGACAAGCTGGGGCACCGCATCGCGGCCAACATACAGGAAGATTGTCTGGCCATCTTCAATAAGAAATAGCCCATGCCTCTCCAATCGCTCCGAGGTAAGTGGCAAGGCAGGGGGTAGGATAACACCATTCTCCCCAACAGTTCCCGCCTGTTCAACAGCGTGGGATCAGCAGTCTTCCTTGGCAAATGGGGCAAAAAAACTGACCTCGGGCGGCATATTGTGCAGCGAATAGAAGGTAGGATAGATGTACGGAATAAGCATTTCAGACGGCAATGAGGTCAATAGGCACTGCGAGTAGGCACGAATGTCGGGAGGAATTTGTGCGCTCTGACGGATGCCAACCTAATTAAATGAAATTGACGTCAGCAATCCCTGAAAACAAATGTGATGGCGCAACTCACATTCTTCAACAAACCCAACACAAGCACGGGCAGCATCTTCAGATTCTCCGAGATCGCGAGCTGTGCACTGGCACCCGCTCCACCTGATGTCATGCTTGCCTTGTATGACACAAGGATATCAACAAGTCTCTGGAAGATATAATCCCTGCTATCCTCCAACTTATGGGTCAGGGCGCGCTCCACCGCCTTGTTCGCAAGAAGCGTGCCGATGGCGACCTGGTCCGCCGAGGCAAAGACCTCCGAGAGATTCGTGGTGGTGGGCAGGGCGAGGGTAATGACCCTGATGCGGCGCTCGCCGTAGCAGGTCGTGTGCAAGACCGCAGTTTGGAAGACGACGAAAGGCGAGGT
>JABCKG010007618.1:0-42010 GCA_018851835.1 Hypsizygus ulmarius | reverse complement strand
GACGGTGAAGAGTGCTAGTAAGTACCTGCAAATGGATCGACAGCTGGCCGTCTTCGTTTACTGCTCGACTGTGATGTGAGCTCGGCCGTCATGGATGGAACTTCCTTCGCTTTTCCTTTACCCTTCTTGCTACTCTTGGGTGCGCTCGTATCCATTTCCATGCTCGTGTCTTCAGCGTCCTCAATAACCTCCAGCAGCTCTTCTTCACTTTCCTGCGCGTCTTGCTCCTTCAGCCGTTTCTCATATAACTGCCGTTCCAGCATCTTGCTCGTTATTTTGGCCTGCACCTGCGTCGACGACAGCGAGGGACCAGGTGCATCCTGTCCAGGTGCTTTCCCGTACGTCGCCTGAGCGATAGCATGTTTGATGAAACGCTGCGCGGCGCCCTTGTCTACTTCTGCTCGTTCTGAATGGCCAGCGTATTTATATTGAAGATCTTAGATGAACGATAACTAGGTACGCACTGGCTGGGGGGTTCTCTGCATTAGAAACCTTTCCGAAGTACTCTTTTACGCGATCCTGGATTTGGCTACGTCAGTGAGATATATCCTGCGATTTGAGTGTACCGTACCAATTCCGCAACGACCGGGTGTGTCTTGGGGTCAATTCCTCTGGATTTGAGATAGACTAAGCATGAACTTTAGTTCAGTTGACATGAAGATAAGGAAAGGGACACACTGAATATGAGATCGTAAACCAGATATGGCAAAACAGTCTGTAATTTGGCCTGCTGGATAGGTTCAAGGGCCAGAATCGTCTCTGGGAGCGTTTGGGCGAAGAGAGGGTCAAGCAGAGATTCCAATTGGTCAAAGGATGACGACAATGTTGCAAGCTTTGTTTTTGCCCTTTCCGTCTGGCTTGCCATGCTCGTTGTTTATGGATTTACGCGTCGCGTTCGGATGCTGCTGTGAAAAATTGTGGAGCGGCCCGGCGGAAGCAAATTGGTCGAGACTCCGGATTGCCTCAGGAATAAATAACTGTAAATTCGCTCCTTCTCCATGGTCAGTCATATTCGCCGTTGGTTTGAGCTGAACTCACAATGCCATCCAATAGTCGTCAGAGCTAAGGTATACAGCCAATACACAGCTTGAGCATCGTGAGCCATAGCAACCCATTTTCTTTCTGTAACCACTGACTTAGATTCCTTTTCAGTCCATGCTCGGTACACTGGCACAGGTGTGTTTTCTCATTGATCTTCCCACATAGTGACTCATTCTCATGTGGTGGTATAGGACATGCGGATCTGACCAAATAGTGAGTAGAATATATCAACGTCGTGGTAACCGCTTCTAATGCTCGGAAAGTGACTGGCTCACCCACCAACACCGTGACACGCTGGCGTCCATAGTGGGTCACCCCACGCTGACGTCTTTCCTTGCAATTGCGGACGGAGAGGCGATAGGCCGTGTCAAGTTTGAAATGACCGAGGTTTGTGGTGTCTTTCAAGTCGGTGGCGTGATACTTACGTTATTCCAGAGAATGCTACAACCCTGTGGTCCTCCCCCTCGTAAGGACGAGGATTGAGCGGTGTGGATCATCAGTTGTAATTACATACAGTGTGTAGCGGAAATTTGAGATCTGACATATGGCATGTACGCTGTTTGAGCTCGTTGCATCAAGTCAAAGAGCGATCTAGGCGACGGTTTGGTACATAATGATCGAAAGACTGTCAGTTGCGGAAGCTTGGTGATCCGGGACGTCGTAGCCGCGATCACTCCCTCACCCACCGTCTCCCACCGTCCAAATGGACATCGGATAACCGGAGTTCGACCACTTTAGACCGCTTTGTATACACTTGGAGTCGGCTGTGAATGCTATTACTTCTGGCACATGCGAATGCCCTTCCAGTCTTTCACCCCACTAGAACTTTGTCCAGCATAACCTCAATCACCATTGTTCGCCCACAAAGACTCTCAACGACGGCCATAAAGACTTTTTAAGGTCACTGGCCACGATCTGTCCAACGCTTTGCTCCCGCTTTGCCCTGCTGTGCCTTTATAATCGGTCTCTTTGGCGATGACCTCAACCGCAGGTCCGCTCTCCTGTTTGCAACCTTCATCAACGTCTAGCCCTTCGCCTGTCGATCCGTTGGCGCCCTTACGACGACCCCGCTCACCACCAGTGACAGGCCATTACCGACCATTCTCCACCTGTAGCACTGAAATTTTCAACGATCCGTATTCCACTCCTTCACGTACTCGCCCTCGTTCAGTCTTCCGTTCAGCATCTTTTTCCACTATGGGTTTTGGGTTTGTAGAACGCATGAAGGAGAAGGAACATGGTCGTGCTAGGAAGGGTTCGGACTCTGCGAAGGCAGCTTCTCCGCTCCGCCCAGTACCATCATCGAGGTCTGCCGCTCCGCCGACCATGGCGCTCGTCATGGAACGCCCCTCTACTTCCCATGGTCATAGTCTGTTCGTACGGCACAAAAGTTTGAAGAAGAAGCGGTCTTTGGCATCCCTACTTGCTGCGTCTGCCGAGAGCCCGACCACTCCTACAGCCCCACCCACTTCCCGGTTCCAATCGTCAGATGTGATACCAGTGGTTGCAGCACGGACTTCTTCATCCTCCGGATCCTCATCGACAGAGAAGCAATCGGCGAAAGAGAAGGCAGAGAGGGCAACGGAGCAGGAGACGAGAAAAAAAGAGTATAGACAACTTCAAATTCAAGCTCTCGAGCCCAACCCTCCGCGTCGTCCAATCATCCAGAAGAATACATGGGCAAAGCGCCAGAATATGAAGGTACACACTTTGCGAAAGGAAGCCACTTACATGGAAGCCTATGATCCAATTCTGCTGGACAAGTACGTGTTCTTATGGGTGTTGAGTGTTTCCTTGAACCTCATGCATGTTTTTAGCAATCGGTACACCGATATACTGCTAAATAGACTCAATTCTCTCAACGGCCCTTCTTTCTATGACTATGGACGACTCGGACAGGACCCATTTTACGTACTCGACCTAGGATGTGGACAAGGTCATTGGTTATTGTCAGCAGCCCGCGCATGGCCACAATCTTCAATCACTGGCTTTGATTTGGTTGATACATTACTCCCGGAGGTGCTCGAAGCTGAAAAGATCCACTTCACGAGAGGAAATTTGTACGTCCTAGCATTCTCATCCCCACATGCTCAACTAACCCAGTCCAATCACAGCCTCAAAAGCCCATGGCCTTTTGCTAACAAATCGTTCGACCTTGTACGGATGGCAAATCTCTCGCTCTGCATACCGTACGAGAAATGGGAAATGGTCTTGTCCGAGGTGCAGCGTGTCCTGACGATGGAGGGACGACTCGAGCTGATCGACGATCAAATATACTTCCCATACGGACGAACCCCAACATCGCGGCCCACGTCTATATCCGTTCCCCTCACTCCACCTCCGGCACCCGCCCCCATGCTCACACGTGGCGTCTCCTTTTTTGAACTGGATGAAAACGGTAACACTCTGACCGAGGATGATGGGAACGATGACGACGATGACCGATCCATTCACACCGAGTCGACGCTGATCAACGACGGAGATATATCATCTTCGTCTCATGGCAGCCCGAAGCGGTCGGTCATATCTAAGCATGACAATGCTCATCTGCCCGAGCCACTACCATCTGTGTCACTGTCAATGCCCAGTCCTGATCTCCATACGCCTACCTCTACCGACACGGTTAAGCCTGTGGAAGCATTGCCTTCATCAGAATGGAGTCTCGAGGCTGCAGCGTGTCGAGACCTTGAAACCGTCTTCGAGAACATGCTGAAGAAAAAGTACGGGATCCACACGCGCCCGTCTGACTTTGTCATCGACCTCTTGAAACACGTATTCGGGAATGGGAAAAAACTAAAGAGTTTCCACCTGAAACTTGCCCCCAAGGACGCGTTCACCGAGTTCGAGCATAGCAGTGTTGATATAAGCAGGACGAGCAGTTCAGAGAGCAGCGACAAGGCCCCCAGTATGATTGGTGGAGAATCGAAGAAATTCGGCCACAGGACGAAACCGTGGTTTAACGATGACGAGAAAAAGCGCTTCAAGAAGACGAAGGGATCGATCCCGACGGTCGAGGTGACGTCTCCCGCGCCTGACATGCGCATTCCTGAGAGGCTCGGTGCGAAAGCCGCTGGACTTCTTGGAATTCTCGATGAAATCCCTGAAAGCGTTTCACGGGTCCCTGACAAGGTTAGCGCGAAAGCTGCCCATCGACTCGGAATCGCAATGGCCAATGAGCGGAAGAGCGAAGAGACGTTTTCGGACATCCCGACTGTGGCTGCTGAGAAGGTCGTCGAAGAATCCCCTGCTGAAGCAGCGCCCTCACCCGCTCCACCCACTGCACCTGCAGTAACGGATCGAAAAAGCGAGGACGGCGCACCAGACAGCAGGCTCAGCGCGAAGGCTGCCAACCGGCTCGGGATATCTTACTCGGCTCTGACCGCAGCAGCAGCAACTGCTGTTCGCCGCCCACAGTCATCGTCATCGACGCTGGTGTCAGAGTCTTCGACACGTCAATCTCCTGGCCTCATTGTCTGGCCCTCGAAGTTCATTCCTCTTTCACCCTCGGAATTGGAGATGCATGCGTGTAAACATGTGCATACGCTTCTGGGCTGTAGGCCCGCACTTGCAGAGTATGTCGCCTCGTTCGTTGATGGAGAGGGGCAGCGCCTCGAAAGCGAGGAGCAGTTCGACCAGGCCATTTGGGGATACGAATGGCAAGTGCTTATTTTTCTCCATCCATCCCGCCGTCTGGCTGACATGACTCCCCCGAACAGCTTCCGCCGACGTCGGTTTAACTGGCCATCTGCACCGGACTGGGATGCTGACATTGACGGCGTGTCGCCTGAAAGCGCCCCACCCATATCCGCATCCACAGTCAAACCCGTCGCCTCTCCCCGATCTGCCTCCTTCCGACGTAACTCGGTTGCCTCCGATCTGTCGTGGACTACGCCGAGTGACCCCTCGGAGTCCTCCATCCCTTGCTACAAGTCGGAGAAGCTCACGCATGTGAGGACATTGCGTGTTTATGAAGCTGTCAAGACCGAGGAATACTAGGTGTCGTTTCAGTTACCACGGTCTTCGCCGCCCAGTCCGCCCCGCTAGTCATGAGCCTTTCTTATTTCTTTCTTTCTGTCAACGCTATTCGCATTTACTGTATCCATATTGCATCAGACATGACAACTTCACGATCTTTCCCTTTTCTTTTTCGTCAGTGGAAATGGCACGCTCGCTATCCTCGTCGGTATCGATGCTTACTTGTTTTCTCGCAGCTATATTATAACAGGGCATATCCTCTGTAGAACTACCTATTTTATTTTATTTTGGATTAGGGTTCTTTGCTTTCCTGTCACTTCAACAGCTGTGTTCGTTTCCATACTACATTCCTTGGTATATCCGCACTTGATTATGAAACGCCGCATCCACTGTACTACCAACCATGTACACCAGTTCCGTATTAATAATATATACAGCCTACCTTGCATCGCTTATTCAGACTGCAATTGGATGGAGTGTACGGCATATTCTCGCGTCGCCCCGATTTGGACAAGTTCCGTCACATGACCACAATTGCGCGTCTAATTTAACCTCCTTCTCTTTTTCCACCATGCCACACACACGTATCTCCCTTCTCATCCAGGCTATTATATCTATCCACCTGTAATCAGCGACTTAGGCTGTGCAATGCGATGTCGGGCCCATTTGTTCAGTCGTTTACGCACCTAAAGGACCGACCACATGCAGATCGTGCCCTTCCGATGCTGCAGAAGATAGCGTCTCTAGTCAAACCAATAATGCGGAAGCACGGATGGAATCTTCCAGTCCTCTCGGAGTTTTTCCCGGACAGCCCTAATCTCCTTGGTGAGTGATCATTGTGGTGTTGAGGCTGAAGCCGGATAGTTGACGCGTCGTCACTAGGACTTAGTATGTACATTCGCTATTTGTGATATCTCTGGTACTCAACTGGTCTTTTCCTGTAAGATGTAAACATGGGGCAGAAAATATGCCTGCGCTTGCGTCCTGCACACGCGCCAGATACCTTTCACGAGGAGGAAGATGTCGTTCAAACGATGCTTCACGAAGTCAGTGCCTCACCATCTATTTACTGCGTCATGCAGGATCTCTGATATACTCAGCATACAGCTCACCCACAACGTCCATAGCCCTCATGACGATAAATTCTATAAATTCCTCTCCGGGCTTCAAGACGAGTACGACCAGCTCCAGCGATCGGGATACGCTGGAGAAGGGTTCTTCTCCAAAGGACATCGCGTAGGCGCTGCCGTCTCTCATGATCTGCCGCCCCACCTAGCGCGATTGAAGGCACTCGAGGCTGCCGAAAAGCGCAGACAGTCCTCAAGGGTGCTAGGTAGCGGTGGTCGGCTGGGCGGCAGAATCAATACCAAAGGCCTCAGTCCCAGAGAGCTTGCTGCGCAGGTGGGTGTTGCTTTGCTTCTTCTATAAGGTCATGCATTGAGTATGTGTTTGACCTTTAGGCTGCTGAACGCAGAGCCCGGGACGAGAAAGCTTGCGGTTCCGGTGCCGAAGCTGCTCGCGAAGCTGCGAAGGCTGCGAAGGAAAGTGTCGAGGATAAGGTCATCGATCTCACTATGGATAGCGACTCTGATTCGGCGGTGAAACAACCTGTGGCTGGTCCATCGAAAGCTACTGTTGTACAGACAAGACGGACGCTTCTGAAGCCTGGCATACCTCCGAAGCAAACAGCTTCAAAAGCACCGGACCACCACCTCATTCCTTCTCTGCATGAAGCTCCTGCGCCAGGGTCATCTGGCCAGTGGTCCTGTCCGGCATGTACATTGATCAACGAGTCAATGGTCTTACTTTGCGATGCATGCTTCTCGGAACGACCGCCGGACCTCAATGCCGGCTGGACGTGCTTGATTTGCAGAGAAGTTGGTATACCACACGAGTTTTGGACCTGCAGCTTCTGCGGCAACATGAAGAAAAGCAGCTGAGCTCCATTTCCGGGTTTTTTGAGTCTGAGATACCCTTGGGAACACAATAAATTCACATACCGGTCTACTGTAATGTAATTTTGAATATCTTCACGTCTTCGTTGTCTATAGTTTGCATGAAACTAGTTCCTTCCACTTCAAGCTCGTCGGCATGCAGATCTCGTTCTGGGGTTGCATTTAAGCAGGAAATCTGACAAAAAAGCAATACACTAAATGCATACCATGCAAGGTGTGCAAGAATTGTGACAGAGTTTCTGAGTTTCTGACAGTTGCTGCGACTAAAGCAGCCTTTGCGGAACCAGAGGGACCAGGCTGAAGAGCTAGCTTCAGCACACCGATCAATGGTGGTATCAGTGTGGGATCGAAGATCTTGGAAAACAGTCAGATAGCGAACTACTGTGAGTTGCTCAGACTGACAATGTCTGCACCCAAAACCAAGTCGGCGTTTACTTCGTCGTGTAGGAGGGAGGTCACATGTGGTATCTTCTCTGCATCAACCGAATCAGTCCAGTCAAGGAAACAATAGTGAAGGTTCGCGTTTGAAGATGACAGATCTTCGGGAAGTGAATATTTCGTTTGGGGAGCGAAACTAATTCGGACGTACTACAGGGCAGCTGTACATTTTCTTTGCATCTAACGAGGACATTTTCATTGACATCCGTCATCCAGAGTGCCGATAGAGATGCGTCCGGCGAGTGTAGCTGTTGCAGACGTGCAACAATTATGCCTAAGAATCCCACCCCAGAACCCAACTCAAGAATCCGCCTATTTTTGACTAATTCTGTTCACATCGCATTCATAATATAAGGAGAGGAGCATTGGAGGGAAGGCGTACTGTAATTACCCGGGTCATTGATGAGATACTGGGACAGCACAAAACTTGCCAGCCATGTCCGCATCCCTGTGGTTCCGCTCTCGATTGTCGTCCTAGATTCAAGGAGCGTCACGGTCTCAAATTGTGCTAGGTTTACCAATCCAGGCGATGGCTGATCGTCATGTTTGGCCAAAGAAGTAGTAGGTCTCCAGTAATGGGTGACATAGGATGGCGATGGAGGTTTTTGAATTGGAAGTCCTTGGGGGTATATCTGGCCGCGGATTCCTTGTTGGCCAGGACTCGGAGTCCTGGAGCGTAAATTTGATAAGATGGCGTGTTATGTAGGGAAATACACACAGGCCTGAAGAGGGTAGTAGGGAGAGGTAACGTTCGTAGATCCGTGGATCTATTTCAAAATCCTGCAGAATAAGATTAGTCGGCCTATTTGAACTGGTCGACCGGGGGCATGTACATGCCTCGTCAGGCGCCATATCTTCCAAGTGACGTATCGCCCATTTCCAAAACGTATTCTGATATTGCTCTGAAGGCGGGTACCGTCGAAAGTGAAGGTTCAACAGAATAGCTTCTACAAAGAAGGAATGCACTTTGAATGGTGATATGTGAGATGGGAATGTCATCTTTGTGGGAGGTACGAGTGAGGCAAACGCGCGCAGAAGATTGAAGAGGTCGTATTCCATGATTCCTGGCAAGTATGTGGGGCACTGCAGTATCATTCTAATTTGTAAACGATTGAGCAGGTTGAACAACCAGTGTTGCACATCGGTTGAACCGGCCATAAAGTCATCTCACCGTTCACGTGATTCCTCCAATCAAATCCCAATTCAAATTTTTTGCCAACGGATTCCAATGTTCTCCCACCTCCGCCTTGCGAACAGATGTGTGCGGACGCGTCCTCGCCCGGTTCCTGGTCTTTGTGCTCGTCGTAGTTTCTCATGTACCCCTTCAATCCGCACAGATCTTGCCCCTGAACCACCCTCTGAGGCTGAGGTTTTAGAACAAACCCTCCTCGAGCAGGAAGCACAGGCTGCTGAAGAGGCACCCTTCTCTGGTCCATCTGGATCATCTGACAAACGAGAGCCTGAAACTTACAATGAATTCATGAAAGCCATCGGTCACAGTTTCAAGCGGGCTGACGCGCCGAAGAAATGGCTTGGAAACCAAGTAGTTGCGTTCGTCTTTCTTCATACTGCCTCGTTCGCTGAACTCATCAACTCAACCCACTCTTCAGCCGTTTCCCATGAACCCTTCTTTTAAGCCTCCTCCACCAGTCTCCGATGCTATCAAAACGACAATATACCGAGAGTTCATGCAGGACCCGGAAAAGAACAACGTCCGGGCGCTTTCGCAACGATATCATCTGAGCTTGAAGCGCGTTGATGCGATTCTGCGGTTGAAGGGCATGGAAAGTGATTGGGTCAAGGTTAGTTCTCGCTTGCCTTTTTGATTGTATGTGCTGGCGACGGCGTGTGCTTCGATGATGATCCAAAATCGATTAGTCTTGAAGACATCTTACATGGTTAGAAATTATAAATATAACTTTCTGAACTTTCTCAAAATGTCCCCTGTCCTTTTTCATTTCGCTAACTCATATACCCTTTCCAGGTAATCGATTCCGTGGTCTTTGTTCGCCTTTTACTGATCACATGAAATCGGTCTTTTCAATACTTTAGAGGGTTAGTGATATTTCTCTATGATCTTTTTCTATTGAAGACCGGTGTGAGACTGGTTAGAATCCGTTTTGCAACACCACATGAAACTTCTCTGTCTTCCTTCTTGTTCACGTTCATATGCTGATTTCTTTCTCTTCAGGGTATTCCACTTCAAATAGGTTTCCGTGTCGGGATGGAGAAAATTCTGGGTGTTCCCGCATCCCGCATCCCGATGTCTCACGTGGAGACGAGGATTGACGCTCACGAGGCGGATACGCTTGAGCAGGAGGAACGGCGTGATGCTGTCCGGCAGCGTTATCAACGGTCTTACTGGGAATCTGTACCAGAAGACGGTCGGGTACGATTTCCTATTCATTGTCTTTTACGATAGTGACTTATCATAATGGCCATGACAGGAACCTATCGTACCAGCGTCTCTTGAATTCGCCAAGTTGGACGCGAAGCGACATACCAGGGCGGAAGAAGCATACAAATCGAATCCTAAACTCATGCCTCATGTACCTGACACGGCCAAGATCCAAACACCAAGAAAGAAGGTGCAGATTGTGACGAAACCTGGGAGGCCGACGATTAAATTCGTTGATGTGGGAGGTCACTTCATCGATGTACACGAGCGAGTTCGCCGCATCGCTGAATCGGAGCGGAGAGCCAAGATTAAGGCGAGAAAGGCTGAGGAGAAGAAGGCTGCTATTCTAGCGGGTAGGAGGAGATGAACGAGTTATTATTACACATTAATAAGTATGCCATGTTCAGATCATACGAGGCGGTTATTTCAACATTTCAAGTGATAATTCTTGGACAATGCGTAATCCAACCGAGTGCCGAACGTTGACGTTGACCGGCGACAAACGCTGATAGCAAGTTACTAGTTAGCTCTCATCAAAACCTGTCCTATAAACAAAACGCAAGAGAAATGTTTTCGTCCTCTATCGCCTCAGGGCGGCTGGACGTCGCAACATGGTCATGTATCTGTTGCAAAGTTTACATCTCGCTGTCTCTCAGGTGATGATGGTCGGTAATGCATAATGCTCAGTGGTTTTTGTGTAGCGATTTGGATGTTCTCGCCTTGAAACTGACTATCAAATCAAAAACTCATAATGTTCGTTCCGCCAAGTCGGCCTGACCTGAGGCTAAAATTTGTTACGCCAATTCTTGTATTGTTCGTATGAATTTACCAGCATGTATACAGGTTCAATGTTCCAATGCAGACAATATGTCATCTATCTAACTTGAAGTCGGTCTCCTTTCAATAAGCGAAACGGAAATCCAACCGCTTGTTTCCTTCGTCTTTCGTCGTTTCTACGTACTCTTTTTGCTCCTGCAGTTGGAATATTAGAATTGGAGCGGTTGCACATCTTGTTCTCAGGTACTACATACCTTCGTTGACCAAGAGCTCCAAATTTTCTCTCGCCGACTGTTCAACGTTCGATAGAAAAAGAACGTCGAGATGTAAAGAACAATGTTCATCGACGCTATAGCGATAAGTATGCGGTTTCCGCGTTTATCTGGTGATTATTTAGGTAAGTGTAACACTACGTATATGCACGAAGCAGCTCACAAAGCGGCTGTCGAAGAGTGAATAGCATGTCAGTGTCATAGGAGGATTTAAGTACAGGCTGGGTCGACTAACCTTATCATCTTTCCGGTAGATATTGGCCTGCGACAATGTTGAGACTTCAGATCTGGCTGAAAGAAGTATTGGACCTACATAAACGATGGCTCCAGCCTGTACGAACATATTGTAGACACTAACGGCCCAATCAGAAAAATTTCAGCTTCCATGAAATACCAATATTCACCTTGCAGAAATAGTTCTAGAAGCACGAAAACAAGTATCCAGTATTTACAGCATATTTCAAACCAAGAGAAAATCTTACCTTGTTCGTACGCTGTATGAATTTCTCGAAACCCATGCAACTTGAATGGGGTGAATGTATGGAAAACCAGTGACAAGCGTGACAACCGCGAAGTACACCCACTGCGACGTCTGCGCATTGAACGTATACAGCGCAATGAGGAGGGGAAGTGCCCAGAGTTGGAGAATGATAGTAGCTGCGACGCGGCTGTTGACTATTTCTGCGAAATAAGAAGTGCCTAAAAGCATGATCATGCCGATGACCGTCGAGGGGATCGATAAGAGGTTCGTCTCGGTTGTGTTGAATCCAAGATTACGGAGAGACAGTGTTAAATATGTTTGTGGGGGTCCGACGGGCACTGCATCACAGACAATAGATAATGAGTGCGGCGATAGGCTACGGCGGGCATTGACTTACTCTGATGTACGATTCCGAGGAAATAGATGGGCCACAATCGCCAGTCTTGGATTGCTTCGAAGATCATCTTGATGCTAAGCCCTTCTCGGTTGTGCATGTCTGATTTTGAGGGATCGTCTCTCAGAATTCTACCAGAAAAGTCAGTGAAGATGAAGCCAAACATGAGAAACATATATACCGATTGACCATGATGACCTCCTCACTGAAAAGATTTCAGGAAGGCATTTGCAGTAAACCATAATCAGGACTAACCGCTCGGTAAACCAACCATTTGGTCGGTACCATGTCTTCGTCTGCGTCGGGCCAGCAGGCATAAGGAACCAGGAGGCGATCCCAACCCCCAAGGTCAAGAGACCTTCAATCAAGAAGAGATACCGCCAGCCCTCCTTCCCGTTGACGCCACGGAGGCGAAGAATCCCTGTTGCGAGGAATGCACTGATAATATCGGAGACATAGTTTGATATCCAGAAGAAAGCCAGCCTGATGGGTACTATGAGAGTCTAACTATGAGAAGAAGGAAGGCAAGGCAGAAGATGTGGCTTACATTCTGTTTTCGTAAAGAAGTAGGAGAGGTATAGTACAACATCGGGGATGAACCCTCCTTGCATGAAGCCTAACAAGAATCTGTGACGCGAATGAGGTTGTGATCTCACATACACACAGAATGCACGCACCTGCAGGCTAGGAAACTCGACCGTCCTGAGAGCCAGTATTGGGAGAAGGAAACAGTGCTCCATAGCACCATCTAGAAATGTAGGTGTCAAGCCAAAATGAAACAAATTGTTCAGAGAAAACTGGCCAACCTGCATGGGAATCCAGACATCAGGCCCAATGCGCTTTGATACAAGTTGAGAGGGTAATTCTGTAAGGCGACTAAACACAATAAATCTGATATGAAGACCGTGAGTGACTGACCAGCACATAAAAAAGACAATCTGAAAAGCGTGTTGCCCAGGTTGAAATCATTAGTCGTAAGGCCAAGGTCTTCAAGAAAGTTGTCCGAATTGGCTTGCGAGATGTTCCCTCTATCCAAGTCTAACGAGAAGAACATGATGCATGCCCAGAGCGCGATGCGCCAGTTCATCTTGCGCACGACACTCTACATATTTCGATTTAACGCGACGACATCACGATATCAGTAGAATAACTGCACCTTCTCCTCCCTGTATGTCCACCTTGCATTAGGATCGAACCGGTGCGCATTCTCATACTGTGGCGGTGGACGATAAGCCTCCAACGTTACAGGGTCATCGAATACAGATGGTTGTGTCGCGACAGCGTCCAAATCACGCCCACTCTGTCGCCAATGGCTCCACAGGCTGAGTCCGGTCGTCGACCGTGATTCCACAGGTGCAGCCAATGGAGGAATCTTCTCGTCAATGACAGGCACCTTTTCATCGTACAAAGAGCCCTCGGGGGATGATGCCTTACCGGCCCCAGCGAGACGGGTAGACATGATCGGGCGCAAAAGAAGCTGAGCGGTGAGTCTGAATGTGCATGAGAAGGGAGTTCTTAACTATATTTTCAACCGGATACTGGTACCGCGTTAACGAAAGATTGAACTCATGATCGTTATGGATGGTAAGTATTGTGCGAATCGGAAGCTGAGATGGCGCGATTGTTGAAAGGCTGCCAAATCTGGGTGGACAATTTCCTCTCTGGGATGGCGCCGAACCCTGGTCCATCTTACTGAGCTCACTTTTAAGGATTAGTAGCCCTGGCGAGAGCGTCGTGCTGACAAAAAATGCCAAGTATGGTCTGTTGCGATACTGTTAGGGGCCAACATGCAATATCAAGATTTACGATGTATATGTCCTTTCACCGTCCACGTCCGCGCCCTCTCAATGCGCGTTGCGCAGTCCCAGGCGGGGCTCTTGGACCGGGATTTTGCTAATCCGAAAGAAAAAGATGTGATAAGCCAGCGGTAAAAATGTTTTGGCTACCGACATACCGCTTCACTCTGAGGATTCCTGACAGTCTCGTCAACGCTCAGAATCAGGCATGCAGCCTCGGCAGCGCTGCTGATTGCGTTGGTCTTGACGAGGCTGGGCTCCCAAACGAATGCGTCCATATTGTCACGCACACCGGTAGCGCCGTCGACATCGACGCCATACCATTTCTCCCCGTTTGCATGCTTCATCCGCAGCTTGTTCAGAATGTCGGTTGAATCGAGACCAGCGTTGTCGCAGATCTGACGGGGGATGATCTCGAGTGCCTTGGCAAAGGCTATTAGGATGAGTTGCTGCTTGCCTGGGATCGACAGGGCATGTTTTCGGATGTACGCCGAGAGTTCCATCTAGAAAAGACGAATCAGAGGAAGACATACCAAGGCAGTAAAGTTGAAGACTTACCTCGATAGCTCCTCCTCCAGCAACGACCTCGCCGTTCCTGACTGCCCGCTTCACAACCATGATCGCATCGTGAAGACTTCGCTCCACCTCCTCGATGAACTGGTCTGCACCACCACGCAAGATAAGTGTGCACGTCTTCGCCTTAGGGCAGTCTTCAAAAAGGTTGTACCGCTCGCCACCAATTTGCCTCTCCTCAAAGGAACCACACGTGCCCAGGTGTTCTCTCGTGATGTCCGAACAAGTGGACTGTATAGCGCCACCTACGGCTTGAACGACCCTGCGAAGATCCCCAGCAGCTACTCGACCAGCGCAAAATATGTCGCGATCGGCGAACCACTGTGTGGCCAGATCACCGATGGGGAGTTTGCTGAGCACGACTTTGGCGCCCGTCTTCTCGATAGCCTCTAGCTTGCGATAGATGATCTCCCATTCAGCGTCAACGATTGCCTGGTAATCTGAGACGTGCTCCACTCGAACTTCAGCGTTGTCTTTTTCGGCTTTCAGTTCAAGCTCGACATTCAGGCAGAGAATGAGGGGATCCTTGAATTTTTTGGGTTGTTGCTCGGCACCGGCGTAAGTGAATGTCTTTTTGAAAGAGACACCTTTGATGAGGAGCGAATCTTGCATGCCTCCGCCTGCGATCTTTTTCACGCCGATAAGCGACTCATCGAGATCGTCTTGGTCCAAGCTCAGCACGGCGTCGACAACCATGTTGGAGAAGAATGGTTTTTCTGAGTGGATCAATTTTGAGGACATCGAGGTAGAGGCGCATTTCAGTAGGAGCGAACGGAAACGCCTGAGGTATGGTCAGATCAGAGGGTTGAGACAAGTAAGACAGACATACTCAGGATCAGTTTTGTCAATAGTCACTTGAAGTTCTTTTATCTGGTCGAGAGCCTAGTACTGAAGTTAGGGAAGAAGCTGAAAATCACAGTGGAGCCGCGCGTACCAGTTGGGTGGCTTTTCGAAAACCCTTCATTATGACATGAGGGCTCACACCTTCCTCGATATATCCCCGCACCTCCTTCAACAGTTGTGCAGCTAGAAGCACAACACTGGTCGTCCCATCGCCGACCTCTGCATCTTGAGCCCGTGCAATGTCTACCAGGGTCCGCGCAGCAGGATGCACGATATCGAGGAGTTTTAAGATAGTCGCGCCATCGTTAGTGATCTGGGCCTCTCCCCGGTCAGATACGATCAGTTTGTCCATCCCTCTTGGGCCAAGAGTGCTAGCAAGTGTCTCTGCGATCGCGAGACATGCAGAAATATTGGAGAGGAGTTGGGGGTTTCCCTGGGACGTGTCTGTGCCCTCACGAAGGAGGACAACAGTTGGTTGCTAGAATAGAGTATCAGTATACAATACAGTAGTTTTGAAGGGCCGTAGATACCATGGGTAGACCGCGTTGCATTTTGACGGAGAGAAATGAGATGGATCGTGCTCAAGATTTCAGAAATGTCAGGGCATTTGTGCTTGTTTGTTCAACGCGTTTGACGCGTCCGACGAAATTATGAGTCTGTCCACAACGCGTCCCTGCCTGACATTCTCACCCAGCCATGGACGACGAACTCTCAGACGGCCCTCCCAGCGGCCTCTTCTTTGCTGGGTCAGACGATGAAGACGAGGATGTTATCATGGAACGCCCAGAATCACCCACAGGTCCAACTTCTGGTGCCTCGTCACCTCCGAGCCTCTTCATTCCAGATAGCGATGATGATGAGCCAGTCGAACCTATAGAACACTTCACAACTCCTCCAAAGAGAAAGATTATCATACCTGAAGATGATTTTGACCAGGAGTTTGCCCTTCCTTCTGCAGGACCTTCGTCTCGTCGAGGCTCAAGCTCTCGAACTTTGGATGATGTTTCCATAAAATATGCTTCTCCAACACCTCAGGTGAAACCTCCCAAGAAAGCTAGCTCCGGTCCACCAGCCAAAAAACGACGCCTCTCCCCTGCCGCTTCTCCGTCCACTCCATCAGCTTTCCCACCGACATATCTCGGCGACATTTTGATCCCTAACGCTTGGAGCAACGTCTCTGGAAAGGGATACATTAAGCGCAATGATCCAATACAGATCCACCGGGATGAGCAAGTGGAGAGTAGCAAACATGGCCCGAGCAAGCCGAGTGCAGCGAATGGGAAGAAGGGAGATGGCAAGAAACAGATGTCTTTAACGGCAATGCTCAAGCCTCAGCCCTCGAAATTCAAGAAGAAGGTGAAGACAGACAGCATCGTTCGCATTCTGAACAGCCGTGGAACAGGTGTGTTAATAAGCTTCCTGGCCTCGAGTAAAGTGTGCTAATGAAGATACAAGAGTTTGGCCGTCTACCTACAGACGTATCTTGGTGGATGGCTAAACTCCTAGACCTTGGTGAGCCATCTCAACGACTCGATATCATTCTCTCATTCTCCTGCAGGCATCGTAGAATTTCGTGGCACAATGACAGATTGCCCAGAAAAGCTCACCACCGGCGTAAGCCTGTTTGTGACGTTGCAAGTGTATATTCTTGCATCTGCCTTCATACCACCTACAATCAGTCAGGTTGATGACACTCGGAACGTAATGTTTAACGAAGGCCAAGAAACCTTGGATGAAAGGTATACCTTACGCCCCAAATCTAAGAAGAAAACCGTATTGATGAATCATAAACTAGAACCCTTAGAGAAAGGAAGGAGTCTGTGTTGAAATTATTCGAAGTCATTGGCCTCAAGCCACAAGGCGGTGCCAATTTCAGAGGACCCCAGGCTGAAGCTCAAGTTCATGAGGAGGCACTGAAGCGCCTCGCGAAGCGCAAAGTCAAGAAAATGACGGAGATCGTCGGTGACAATGAAGAGATTGAAGTCGACGACGCTGAAGACCTCTCGAAGAATGATATCGATACCATCTACAAGAGGTGAATATCATTGTTGAGTATTCTCAAAACTGAAGTTGAATGAAATGGAATACAGGGCACAGCATAATGATCGTACCATGGGTCTCATGGAGCCTGCAGAAACTTTCACTTTGACCTTGCGTGGATACCAAAAACAAGCACTTTTGTCGGCATACTATCTATTTCATCGAACGTTCTCTGATTCAGCTTATAGATGGATGCACTCCCTTGAATCAGGAAAGATGGATGCACGCGAAGCAACGTCGATGCATCCTCTATGGAGCCAGTATGTTTTGTTTCATTGTTTCTCTTATTCCTGTAACCTATCCTCACGACAGATACTTTTTCCCTGAAAAGCCGGTTATGGACGGGGACACCATTGACCTGACGGCGGACGAGAAACCGTTCTATATGAATCCTTACTCTGGCGAGATGAGTTTGGAGTTCCCTAAAGCAGAGAGGCAGTGTAAAGGAGGAATACTGGCGTGCGTCGCATCCACAGATCCTGGTCTTTCCTTCTGAACTAATACTCCTTATAGTGATGGTGATATTTTTTTTCTAGTATTTCTCGACTGTTACTAATCGTGTGTTCCTCGATCCATCGCTTTGCACAGAAAGTGCGTATATGTGTGCCTTGCAAGAAAGTTCGAGCTCATAATATATGTACCTAGTGGGAATGGGCAAAACAATTATGTTGTCTGCCCTCATTCACACAAGTCCCCCCTCCCAGGAAGACAACGACTCCGCCGCAGCCCCCACGAAATCCCGACAACTCAAACTGAACAGTGCCTTCCGCCCCGCACTGCAACGCAAGTCCAAGAAAGCACCTTCTGCAACTCTTATCGTCGCACCAACCTCCCTCCTAGCGCAGTGGTCCGAAGAACTCCAACGTTCAAGTAAACCTGGCACAGTGAAGACGCTAGTCTGGCACGGGCAGAATCGACTTGACCTCGAGGCTGTGATTGAGGACGATGGGGACAATGATAAGAGTATCAAGGTTGTCATCACATCGTACGGAGTGCTGGCTTCCGAGCATGCGAAGTCAGAGAAGACTGGAAGTAGTAGACCATTGGTGTTCGAAAGTTGGTCTTTTTTGTCATGCTGCCGGAGTATTGTCCTAATTTTTTTCCGGTGTAGTCGAGTGGCTTCGGGTGGTGTTGGATGAAGCACATTCGTGTAAATCTCGCTCGAGTAAGACTGCGAAGGCTGTGTATGCTCTTCAAGCCCGGAGGCGATGGGCAGTTACAGGTATTCATGACCACACATTGCTTTCTCAAACGCCTAAAGCTCTGTCCTATCAGGAACTCCCATTGTCAACAAGCTCGAAGACCTTTACTCATTACTGTGCTTAACATATCTCCTGATATCTGCTTATCACTAACTTGTGCAATGCAGGAAATTCCTCGACTTCAAACCGTGGTCAGACTTTGCATTCTTCCGCTCGTTAGTTTAGATCTGTGCATTTGTCGTCAACCTGCCGCTGACCTGCAGCCAGCTTCATCACTTTGCCTTTCCTCGCCCGCGATCCCAAAGCAATCGAGATCGTGCAAGTCATTCTGGAGAGTATACTATTGCGCAGAGAGAAGAACATGCGAGATACTGACGGAAACAAGATCGTGGAGCTTCCGACCAAAGAGGTGTGCGCACTCTTGAATCTTCTCGAATCGAATGATAACTCACGCCTTTCGGTAGGTCATCGTCGAGGACCTAGAATTCTCTCCACTGGAGAGGAAAATTTATGACCAGATTTACATCTCTGCGAAGAGGGACTTCGAACGGTTGAACGCTAAGGGTCTTGTCAGCAGAAATTATACCCACATCTTGGCGATGCTCATGAGGTGAGTCCTTGAATGTGTTCCGAAGATTGTTGAATTAACCACACAACCCTGCAAAGACTGAGACGTGCCGTTCTTCATCCAAATCTCGTCTTAACAGCGGACGACGAGCGTGCCCTGTCTCCCAACGGAGACGGATGTGTCGACGTCAACGAAATGATACGCCGTTTCGCGGAAGCCGATAGTGCCGGCGAGGATAGCAGTAAGAACACTTTCGCGGAGGATGTGCTGTTGAATCTGGCGGACGCTGAGGTTGAGGAGTGTCCTATTTGCTTGGACATGATGGAGACGCCGATGATTATTCCTGGATGCATGCATCAGTGGTATTTGCCACATCTCCAGCCAAGAAATACACGACCTTCCTAACAAATGCATTGTTCCCAGTTGTAAGGATTGCATCCTTGCCCATTTGGCGACATGTGAAGAACGTAATGAAGAATCCCGTTGTCCGACTTGTTCTCGGGGCCCTATCAAGGTATTTGTTTCGATGCTTGAAAATTGTAGGCGACTTCTCATGGTCCGTTGTCCTATACAGGCTAGCGAACTCCTTGAAGTTGTCCGCAGGAAGAAAAACCCCGAAATCTCGAGCTCTCAAGCATCCCAGCCCGAAATATCCCTCCGAAGAAATGACTTCACGACGTCCACGAAACTCCAAGCGCTTGTGAAGGACCTTCGTGCGTCATACACCTTAAGCCTTCTTCCCGCTACAGACATATACTGAAGACCACACCGCAGATCGCCTGCGCGATCAGGACCCGTGCTTCCGTGCCGTCGTCTTTTCTCAATTCACGAGCTTTCTGGACCTGATCGAGATGGTGCTGAAGCGCGAGCGGTTCGAGCAGTATCGTTTTGATGGCTCGATGGATATCAAGAAGAAGAATGCTGCAGTCACTGGGTTCAAGGAACCGTCGAGGAAGCCTAAGGTGTTGATTATCAGCTTGAAGGCGGGTGGAGTTGGGTTGAATGTTGGTGTTGATTTTGTCTCTCGCTCATAAGGAATTCTGACCGACTCTCATCTTGGTTTGCAGCTGACGACAGCTAACCATGTCTTTATGGTGAGTTTCGTCTCAAGTCTCGCCTCGCTGACGTGCTGAAAAGAACATACAGATGGATTGCTGGTGGAATGCGGCGACAGAGAATCAAGGTATATACATATTATCTCCAATAGAAATGAGCCCTCAGTTCATGTCTCTCCAGCAATCGATCGCGTCCACAGGATCGGACAGATAAAATCTGTCTATGTCAAACATTATATTGTGTGTATAGCATTGCCATCTAGTTACAAAACACTATTTTGACTACGCCTCGCAGGTCGCAAATACAATTGAAGCCCGCATCCTGCAGATTCAAAAACGGAAGACGGCTATTGTCAAAGAGGCATTCCGCGGCACGCAGGCTCCAGGTGCGAGTACAGATCCAGAGAGCATCGAGAACTTGAAAATTATGTTCGGGGATGACTAAAGTACCTACCACCTATCTCACCGAGAGATTTTTGAATGCAGTATCTCACTCAACTAATAACAATCAATCTTTCGGAACCAAAGGCCCAACGAGTGACTTCCTAAGGTCTTCATCGCTTCCTTCAGCAGCAGCCATCAACAGCTGTACGCCCTCCTGCACAATCTCCCGCGTCTTCTCCTTCCCGCCCCATTCCACGCGCGGCGTCCACACGGCAAGGTGGACACCCCAGTGCGTCAGTGCGTCTCTCCCCACACCAGTGTCTTGCGATGACAGGGAATATGCTTCAAGGAAGGTCGAGAGGATGATTGATGGGGCTTCCCCCGATGAGGGCACGAACCGTCGAAGGAGGTCTACCTCGGCACAAAACTGTCCGATCTCAACACCTGGCAGGCCAGGCTTTGCGAGCTCCCAGTCGAGAATGTAAAGGCGTTTAAGCTGACGGTCAGTGTCGAGTTTAACCATGATATTTCCGGGCCAGAAATCGCCCATGACGAACTGCATCCATCCAAATCACTAAACCATTCAGAGATTCAAAACAAAAGGGACAAAGAGAAAAGACGTACAACTTCCGTCGCGCCGAGCATCCTTTCCCTCATCCTCTCCGCCAATTCCCCAAGCACACCCACCACCCTATCATCCACCTCGATCGGCGGATCCGAAAGCCTGGGCAGCACCTCGCCCTGGTCAAGCGTAAGCGTCGACACAAGTCGCCCGTACGTCGCCCACGCGGAAAGCGTCTTCGCCTGCTGATTCGTCCCAAAGAAATCGAGTATCTCGCCGGGGTTCGTGCGGCTCCACGTATGCATCGATCCGAGGAAGTGGCCGAGGGAGGTGCCAATGGCGCGCGCGAGGGCCGGCGTGCATGCGGGCGTGGAGGTGGAACTGGAACTGGAAGAGGAAGAGGAGGACTGCCGTAGGAAGTCTTTCAATGTGAGGACATCGTCGCCGCAGTCCTCCATGACGATGGCGTTATACTCTTTATCGAACCGATGGACCTTGGGCACCGTCACGACAGAGTCGACGGCGGCCCATGCCTTGACGCGCCTCATCGCCTCCGCCTCGAAGGTCTGCCACAATCACAACGTGCCGTACATAAATCAGTAAATCCCGAGAATGGCGTTCAAACGACCCCACGCACTTGCCTCTCAAGCCCAAATCGCATCCCTTCAAAGTCCTTCACGTACGGCTGCGCATGCTTCAGCACGAGTGTCTCTTCCCCCTCGAAAGGCGCGTCGAGGTGCAGACGGTACGCGAAGTTCGCAGTGCCCCCCGCGAGTGGCGTTATGGTGTGGCTCGCAAAGGGCGTGTTGCGGAGGTAGGTCTGGACGCCGGGGATCGTCGTTAGGTCTTTCAGGGATAGGGATAGGGTTGGAATTGGGGTTGAAGTGGCTGTCATCCTTTTTTTTTTTTGGATGATTCTCGATCGTGTGCGGTGGAGATGGAGGATAGATCCTTGGATTATCTGTTAATCTGATTTCCTGGTTTCTGGGTGGGTAGGTTCCTGGTGCTGGTGCTAGGAACGAGGGTGTCTTAGTACGGTGATAACTTACGATAGGGGTGAATAGTGTGAAGTGAACTTGTGCAGGTACGATCGATTGGAGATGCAGATACGGGACTTGGGGCAAGTCCTCGATTTCTATCTTTTATCTGAGTAGTATCGTCGTTCAGGATGTCGTTAGATGTGACGGATCCGAAGGTAGACGGGAGTCATGGTTTGTGGAGTCGCGGGCCCGAATGTATCCAGTTCGGTGCGATGGGATAGGTGTGCGATGTGTGATGCTGCCGAAGACGGAATTCCAGTCAAAGCAGAAGACCTCTGTATACCATGTCGTCTGCATTTGATATCACCAGTCCTGGACGTACACGTAACCACCCAGGCCCATATGCGCAGACACACACATCCAGCAAAACAAAACAAAATCTCAATTATCAGTAATCAGTATCGTAAAAGCAGCATCATATACACTCTAGAACCACCAACAGCTACGTCTCTTAGAAGAGGTGGAAGGGGTGATACATGAAATACAAATCATACAGTAACAAGCAAGTTCGGTATATACAACACAAGGAACAGAAAGCAAACATACAAAGTTCATACACTGGAAACTGGGGGTGGGGTATGAATGATGAATGGTGTGGATATCAGCATGGAAGTATAGCACAGATGGTAAAAGACAAACAGGAAGAGGAAGCATGCAAAGAGAAAGAGACATAAACACAGCATAACGAGATGAAAGATGAGATGAGCCAATTAGCCTGCTTCAAAAAGCACAGGCGTAGACTGTAGACCATATAACAAAGCAACGCAATGCAAGGCAAACAGAGAGGGAGATATAAGAGAGAGACAGAAGGAAAGCACGCAAAGCAGACCCTGAAACACGACAACATACGCCACATGCCCCAACCTCACCACCACTCGCAATCCCTCTCCCCATCCCCATCCCCCTCTCCCTCTCCCCAACATCCATCTCCATCCCCATCCCCACCCCCATCCTCATCCCACCCACAATCAACAACACCCAACCAACTCCTCCCCCTCCCCTCCCACCCAACCCTCAACACCTTCTCCCTCCCCCCACCCAACATCCCCTCCCTCTCCCTCTCCTTCTCCTTCTCCCTCCACCTCCCCTCCCTCCCCTCCCTCCCTCTCCACATCACATCCCTTCCTTTCACATCCCTCTCCCTTCCCCTCCCCTCCCCCCCCCTCCTCACACCCCCATACCCATACCCATACCCACTCCCCCCCTTCTCAAGCACCCCACTCATCCCCCACCCCGAAAACCCAAGCTCATCAGGCAGCAGCGGCCACTCCCCCCCCACCCCCACCCCGCGCCGCCGCCGCATCACGTTCTGCAGCGCCTTCACACGGAGGTACAGCGGGTTCTCAACAGCGCGGATGCGCAAGACCGGGACCGGGACCGGGGGCGGGGGCGGGGTTCGGTGGTTCGTGTATGCCGTCGTCGAGATATAAGAGGAGGAGGAGGTCGAGCAAGCTGACGTGTACGACGGAGACATATAATCATAATTATACACATCCGGCGGCTGCGTGTCGTTCCTCTCCAAACACATGTGCGCATGCAGTCGAAACGGCGAGCGACACGGCAAGGGGAGGGGCTTGAACACGATAGGGTAAGGGAGCGGGTTGGGCAGGACCGTGCGCGGTGGGTGGGCCCGGTGCATTTGTATTTGTGCTTGGGTAAGAAGTTGTGTTTGTCCGTCCATCTCCTCGAGGGAACAAGACGAAGGGGAGGGGGAAGCGTTCCGCGTGCGAAGCGGTATCGACGGCGGGTGCGAGCTCTCCCTCTGTGTACTGGCATTGGCATTGGCATGTGTAGACACAGCAACACACCCCAGAAACACCTCCACATCCGCTTTACACACTCTCGCCCCGGGTAGCCTCAGCCTCTTCCCCACCCCCCTCGGTGCATCATGAACCCTCCTTCCCTCCTCACCTTTATCTTCACCTTCACCCCACGCCCGCAACCCCCTCACCTCATACGCACCCCCCGCAACCTCCACCGAAAACCTCGCCGCACCCACATACACACTCCCCAACCCCCTCGCAAGCTCCCAGAACCGTGTCATCAGCGCCAATCCTCCTCCCGGGGAAGCACCCGTCACGTCACTATCACTCGGGTGGGAGCCGGGTGTATAGGAAGGAGTCACCGGTGGGATGGGGTCGTTGTGTTGGAGCTGGAGGGGGCTGTCGAGGGGTGAGACGAGGACGCGGTGGGAGCCTGAGCAGGTTTTGCAGGGGAAGGAGGGTGAGGTGGATGGGGCGGTGGCGTTTGCGGGGGAAGGCGAGGCGACGAACCAGGATTTGGGACGCCGACGGGCGGGGCTCGTGGATTTGGTGAACCATGGTGCTGGTGATGTGGAGGGCGTCGTGGGTGCGGTGGACGTTGACGACGCTGAAGACGTGGATGCGCTGGAGAAGGAGAGCCAGGAGCGACGGGGAAATGTCGGCGATATCGGCGACGACGACGACGAATAAGAAGAAGATGAATCAGAACACGCCGCACACGAGGCCACCATCGTCGACTTGCGACTGTCCTTTGCACGAAAAGCCGGCCTCGCTTGTTTCTCCACATACTTGCCCTTTCGCCGCCTCCGCTCGTCCTCTTCCCACTCCACGATCTTGAGCAGCGAATCCAGGAGCTCCGCGTCCCTTCGCCTCTTGCGATCCCGACTTGCGCTGCCAGATATAACGCTGTTCTGCCTGCGCTCCGGTGGGAACAAAGGCCCCTGCATGCTCGCGAGGACATCGCTGAACGCGACGGTGCGCGAGTCATCGAACAGCGGGCGGGAGAAGGGCGACTTTGATTTAGGCAACGACTTTACTTGCGAGGAGGACTGGGAAAGCGGGCGTTGGGGCTGCGGCGGCGGCGTGGGCATGGAGTCGTAGAGGAAGGGGTCGATGTCATGTGGCGAGGTGGACGACGCCACGATGGTGTACGTGACTACGTTGCGCGTGTGTGGCGCTCTCCTGGCGACCTTTGCACGGCGTTCCGCCTCGAGCGTCTCCGCCTTCTCCTTCTCGATCCTCACGCGTTTCTCCTCGGCGACCCTCATCCTCTCCTCCTCCGCGCGTCTCTTCTCCTCCGCCTCTTTCCTCTTGAGCGCCCGCACCTTGGCCTCCCTCAACCTTCTCTTCTCCTCCTCCCATATCCTTTCCAGGGCCCTCAACCGATCAGCCCTGCGCATCTCCTCCGCGCGCTCCATCTCCTTCTTCTGTCTCTCCTTCAACGCCCTCTCGTCCTCCTCGTCCAAGAGCCGGCCGTGGGGCACGAAACAAAAATCAAAATCCTCATCCTTGACGGCGGCAATGCGGGGGTCGTCGTCGGAGGTGACGTCGATGCCTTTGAGCTTGAGAGCCTGGCGTGCGAGGGCAGCATGGGATACCTGGCGTGAACGACCGCGCCATTCCGGGAGTTGTGGACGGAGAGTGAGCATTTGATGAATGAATGACGTTGGGGGAAAAGAAAGGGAACGGTGTCTTCTCGGAAAGTTGAATATAAAGGACGATCAAGCCTCGAGGCAACCCTGCACCAACATAAGATTCATGGAATTAGTATTAGACAGAAACACACATGAGGATGTGAATGACCGGGCCCACAATACCGGAGAATGCCGAATGCTGGGCTGTTATCTCGTAACTCGTTTGTTTCCATCCGGGCTTTCGTCGGACAACACGCGTCCTTATCGGTCGACCATATCCCATTCCACTCTCGGCACCCGTCCTCGCACTCTCATCCCATCCAAAACTCTTAGTACCCACACCTTGTCCCCTTCCAGCACCTCCGGTTTCAGATCAAGACAGGACTCAGAGTCATCCATCCATCCATGATCAATCCCACCTGTCTCTCTATCTGCATCGTTCACATGTTTCTCCACCTCCTTCTGCGCCACCATACCGTACACCACCGACTCATGTCTCACGTCCCAACCGTTAGCCTCTCACGCGTTCATCTGGTAGTCTGCTTATGAATACGACACGTCTCACCCATGGCTCAGCATATTTTCCAGAGTCCCTAACAGACCACAATCCTCCCATGCACCAAAGCTTCGTGACGTCGACGTCTCGAAGTCTGAAGCCCACCTTCTCAGCACCGTGCCCAGCTGTGCCGGCGCCCACCCTTCCCAACATAACTGTAAATACAGCATGCGCACTTCTCAGCCAAGCGAACTTTTTTTTAAAGTTCACTTGTACATGGCGTCGAAGCGATCCAGCCTTCCAGGAAAAGAAGCTCTCCCAGGCTACTTATCATCTCCTTACTGGTCAGCGACGCCACAATACATGATGATGATTGATTTTGCTTGCAGTGTGGGATGCTTCTTTCTCATCTCGTCCTGTATCAGTGATGTATGTTTGAATCAAAATCAGTATATGTACATCTGTCGAGATGGGCGTCTAGATAAGACACGGCCACGTAGGCATGTACGAGTACGAGTACCGTGTCATCCAAGTGAGGTCCAAAATTAAAACAAAACCGTCAACGATGCCATTACAGCCGCCACTCCCATGTCAGCGAGACTCGCTGCTGAACATCAACATCCAACGTTCATCGTTCAACCTTCAACGTTCGTTCATATGCAATACTTAACTCAGCGCCCCGCGGCCGTCGCCACACAAGATTACGATAGACCCTTAGTACTAGCGCTACACCCTGCATCCCCCCAACAAGCACACTCCACTACTCCCGGAACCAGCGCATCTACTCGTCATGCTGTACACGCCGCATGGTATGTGTACAGCATCTCCATCCCGATTCCCGATTCCATCACCAGGCACCCAAAACAAAATCTCCCGCAGCAACCACACCCTAAGTACCAGAACCCCGGTTGTTCCTCGATAGGGACCGCTCCGGATAATAACAATAACAATAACATGCGCAACAACAACAACTACACAAAAATGTCCTCCTCTGCCTGCCCAACCAGCCTCGAGGCGTTAATACTCGGTGGTGTACGGTTCCTTGTTTCTACGCGCGTACTACATATGGTTCCTTCCTACTACTTACGTATGGTTAAACCACCTTCACCCTCTGTCCGAGTCCTTTCGCGGTGCCGTGCTGTTTTATCTGCGCCTCGTGGTGGTTTGCTACATACAGGTATTTATTACAAGCTGCAGATGACATTTAACGTTCATCCGTGCCTCGTGTATGTACTTTGCTACAGACAGATATCGATCTATGTATACATCTTCATCTGACATCTGGCATCTGCATTCATCAATATCTGCATCTACACAACTCTCCGCCCACGGGAACGGCTATATCTGATCATCGTGTCGAACTGAGATATGTCAGCGGGTCCAGGAGCGGCGCCGGACAAAGAGTCAGACGTGTTGTAAGTAAGTAGTAGTACACGCCGGCGCCTTCTTCGCGTCTCAAATTGTCCGCCTGGGATCTCTCTGTCTGGTATGCACACACAACTAGCTGCAGCATAGTATCAAACGCTCGTATTAATTAGTACGCATTACAGTACTTAATGGGCCATGCATGGGTGGTAAGGATCTAACCCGCGGCCGCTGGGTATGACACTCAATATGCAAAACTTAAGATTCTCATGAACCCATCGTCCTGGGTCCACCGTGCGTGGAGTCCTTAAGTTCTCAGTCGACCCAGCCCCATGAACCCCACTTCCGTTACGTATCTGCAGCATGAGTATCCCCGGCGAGCCCATCCAAACCCAGTGATAATCACGACTAGTCATAGCGACGAAAGATGCATCAGCGTATTCATACTGACTTATCCGCGAACGTCGAAGGAACCGTACGTACAGTAAGTACTTGCTTCCGACGTCCAAGGAGCACCGTAAACGTACTCGTGCATCCAAGTACTGCGCCCAGGTATGCCATCCAGAAATAAGCGCGTGTCCTAATCCTTGCATCAGTGGGCGTCCAACACACGTCAAACCACATTCGACGTGGACAGCGACTAGTGACTAGTGATGGGCCAGGATGCATAGTAAGAACTTCCCGGAACTAGAGCCACTTTAGAGAGAGAGCCAGTAAGCAGCACTTACCGGTGTCGGTCTGCTCCACTTGCTGATATACCAGGTACAGTACCTGATAACCAACCATCTGCCCCACGTCCTCATTCATCGTCGCCGACGCCGAAGAAATGAGACCTACTGTATATTGAAAATATCACTCACCGTGTGACGCTTGAAGAAACCCGCGAAGGATTTATTACATGTCATTTGTGACCCTCGAGAGGTCGATCCAAGGTCTTCGATCCATGCAACGCCCGTAAATCAGAAGAACAAGAACGGGTCTGGCAGGCGGAGTCATGCATGACGTTGGATATAGAGCGCTAGACACCTTATATTGAAAGCCCCCGACGAAAGACAGACAGACAGACAGACAGACAGTAATGCGTTCGATAAAAACCATCCAGAGGCGTCACGTCCGAGTCGAGAGAAGTTCTTTTTCCGAGTTCGAGCAAACAGTCACGGAAAACATTTAAAGGGCCCAGGCGCCCAAGGGTCATGCATGACGGTGATCATGAGGTCATTGAAGGGACTGCGATACGTACATAACTTAGATCAGATACGATTCGGAATTTGAATGGACGACAGAGACGTGTTTGCTCGAGGCTGCCAGTACTTAGGACCTTGCATCCCTAAGTACTTCTCGTCTGGGCCTGAGGCAGATCTGTGATTCTGGAATGAACTGGGATGGGCCAGCGTGCGGAACTTGTAACCCTGTCGAAAGTGAGATTTCCTTCTTCTTCCCTGTCCATCAGATTGGATGGATTGGATTGGATTGCCATTGGCTCGAGTGGATTGGCTAGGACAGGTCTTAGCGGCGTACTAGACGAGGATAATCCATTGATCGTCAATTGGTTTGCACGTGACACAAGTACGCGACGCGACGCGTCTTGCTAACCCTGATCGACGCCTGCGAATGGCCCATAACTCCCCCACGAAGCCCATTCATTACGAGGAACAAAAAGAACAGATACATACATATATCCAAAAGGCAAAAGCCTCACGATCGAATCCTCCCCAATTAAAGACACTAGAAAGACTCTGGACTCGGAGAAACCCCCCACACATACCATATAATGTCAGATCAACCAACAGTCGCATACCAATGTCTCACCATCACCTCCATCCCACTGTATTTCCCTACTTTCCCTTCCCCTTCTTGTTCTTCCCCTTACCATTTCCGTTATCGTCATTCTTCTCAATCGGCGGCGGCGTCGGCGGACGGGGCTTCGGGCCTTGTATGTCGCCCGCGTCCCAGGCCGAGGGTATCAACGCGGCGGTAAGCAGCCAAGTCGCGGTAAGTACCACACCATTACCTTAAGTTTTAAGAAGCGGCGACCAGAACGAAAATATAGACCAATGGGAGTTAGCGCGTTCGCAAGAAAAAAAGAAAAACAGGGAAAGGAGGAAGAACGGTCGGAGATAGGGTGTATGAGAACGATATGGGAAGAAACAGTAGAGCGCAGATAGATGACAGAAGCCAGAACACAGAAAGCAACACATACCCTTATCACATGCCCGAATCCTCGTCCAGCTCCACGCCACAAATACGCCAATATAACCCACCACCAGCGGCGTTAACAACCGCAAGAGCTTCGCCGCACCCTGAATCTGGGGTGGCATCATCGTAATCGGGATCTTAATGAGGAGCCACTGCAACGCGGCCGCGAACATCGCCGCGCGCTTTGTCGCCTTGACTTCCGAGGAGCCAAGCGCGGCCATGACGGGCGGCGGGAGGTATATGCGGTACCCCCACCAGGTTACGAGGACGGAAATCTTGGTGGTGGAAGGGACCCAGCGCTTTTTGATCCGGGGCGCGGGCGTCGTAATAGTAGGTGTTGGTTCGGTTTCCTTTCCCTTTCCCTTTATCGTTTCCGTACTTGGTAGTGAGGGTGGAGGAAGCTTTTCGTCCACATACTCCAGTCCCAACTCTGCCAGCTCCAGCTCAGACTCCTCCGTGGGCTCCAACGGCGAATACAACATGATGCTTCCTCCATCGTCTGGCAGATCCTGGGCTGTATCGGCCACCGCAGGATGAGTATGCCCTTGCTTCATCCCCTCCAATACTGACCACACACTCTGCCTACTCGTTCCCTCGCCTTTCATCACATTCTCCGATGCAAGGAGTTTCGCCGTCCTAGCGTCCACGACATCTGGAATCGGGGGCCCCTGCCCATCGCTCGGGATAGTGGGAGGCTCAACATGAGACCCGAGCCCGACAATGGTCATGACGCTTGCAGGGATGGGTAGCGACTCGATGAGCTGCTTGATCTTCATAGCGAACGTCGTTGGCTCCGGGGGTGTCTCCGTTTCATCTGGTTCTGGTTCTAGTTCAGCATATGATGTGCCTCCCAATGCCGTTACATCCTCCTGATCGCTCGGGGTGAGAGAAAGTTCCTCTGTGGATGCGTCGTCGTCTATACCCCAAGATGGGGGTGGGAAGACGATTTCGGTCTTGGGTTCGCGCGTGAGATGGGCTTTGAATCTGTGTACTGCGGCTAGTTTGGACGATGGGAGCGGATGGGGGATGGGGTTCTGCGGGTGTTCACCTATATCTGCTGAGGTGAGGTTCGGGAGAGATGCCATTGCGATTGTGCTGGGTATTGTTATTCACAAGAGTTTGAAACTTGAAAGTGGCTGGGTGAAACTATGACGCACAGATGATGTAATAAGATAAGATCCAAAGGTCATCTTATCTAATCTTTTGCTCATTTCACAAATGCGGTTTTGTATCGTTAGGAACGCTGTTTAACTACCTTGCTTGACGTGGACCCGACCTGTTCTAGTCAGCCAGTCAAGGTCTAAGCCGGCTCTTTGAGGCAAGATCGAGGGGAACCCTTCAACGAAGCAGGCGGACCAGAATCACATCCTATCCTCCCATGTATCCCAAGCCACCGAATGCCCACATCCCTCCACATGTCCCTCCGACTCTCGACTCGACCCTGCCAGGCATAAAACAGGAATACCGCCAGCAGTGCCCTCGCCATCTGGAGGCCGAAAGAATGTTCCCTCGTCCACAGATCTCACATCCTCGAGGCCCTCAAAACCCTCCCTCCCTGCGTCCCTCACCACATCAACACCCGACCCGAATCTCAAGAACCTAGGCTTCAATCCCTCTGTCGGCGCACGAGTGAAGCTGGTCCCAAAACGTCCTCTCTTCTCCCAAATCACCCGAATACCGTCGTTCCACCCCTTCTCAAACTCCACGAGTACAAGTACACGAGTCTCCGGGCTCATGGCGACGGGAGTGGATGTCATAGATGTTGGATGAAGGCAGAGCGAGCGGAGACTCGAGAGCGGCGGGACAATGTAAACCTTGGGGATAGGGCCATGATGCCTCAGGGCACTTGCAGTAGATGAGGTGGAAGGTATCGGTCGCGGCGGAGAATTAGACGTCCGCAACGATATAGTCGCAGTAGCCAGCCCCTTTCTCCCACGTCGCGGTCTCCGCGGCTGCGCAAGCCCTTCATGTCCATCATCCTGCCCATCTCCCGGGCCATGACTCTGAAGACGCGCCTCCAGCCACGCCTTAAGCTCCTTCTCCCTCTCCCTCGCCTTCTTCACGCCTGCAAGCGCACACCTGCGTCCAAGCGCGAACCACCACTCTAGCTCTAGGCCTGTCGCCGGCGGACTGCCCCCACGGAGAAGATTCGTGCAATCGTCCAGGACGAGGTGCTTAAGGTGCGGGAAGCGGACGAGCAGCGTCTCTATGTCGGATTCGGGGACGCTGCACGTCGAGATGTCGAGGAATTCAATGGGAGGCGGCAGCGCTACCTGAACGGGTGTATTGGGGTTTGGGCTTCGACCGACAATAATCCCTTGCTAAAGGCTTTAGGTAAGTCGACCGGAGCTCTTACGGCCAAACTCCTTGCACGAAACGATTCCCTGGGCGGATCTGCAGTAGGCGAGGAAGACGTAAAAGCTGTGGCAGCCACTGCATTTGTTGGTAAGCATTCTAACTTTCCTCGAAGCCGATTACGCAGCTGAATCTGGATGACTAGCGGGTGCAGATACGGTCAGTCAATTATGAAAAGCTCATGGGTTTCCGGATCTCATTCATAAATCATTGAGCCAGACTGTTTCCTCGATCGAAACATTCTTCTATGCCATGCTGTGCAATCCAAGTGCGCAGCAAAAAGCGCAGGCTGAGATTGACACCGTGATTGGTAGACACCGACTGCCACAGTACAAGGATCGTTCTTCCCTCCCATATGTCGAGGCCGTGTATCGAGAGGTCATGAGATGGAAGCCCATCTTACCATTAGGCGTTGCACATTTCACGACCCAGGATGATATCTACAATGGATATTTCATTCCAAAAGGTGTGCTTCCAACTATACTCTTTCTATGTCGGCTCATTTTCTTTGTAGGAACCGTGGTACTTGCTAATATCTGGTAAGTCAGGGTCCGAGAATGAATGGGTCGGACATGACCAACTTGCCTTTTTAATTATTTCCGGATCAAATGTGGCAGGGGTATGACAAGAGACGAGGAACACTATCCACAGCCCGACCAGTTTCTTCCAGAGCGGTTCATCAATGCAGACGGAAACCTGAATAGTGATGACGCTAATCTCGTGTTCGGTTTTGGACGGCGGTGCGTTATGTTGTTTTTGAAACTTCTTCAAAAGCAACACAGCTCTCAATGCCTCTGATTGTACTTACAGAATCTGTGTCGGACGCCACGCGGCCAGTGCGACTGTAAGGATACCGCATTGACTCGTGCACGATGCTACTGCGGCTAATCACGTCAACCAGGTCTGGCTCGTAATCGCGACTGTACTAGCAACTTTTGACATCGAGAAGGCCAGAGATAGGGACGGAAATGAGATTGCGGTCAACGATGACTATTCCGATGGTCTTGTCAGCCACAAAGTCCCGTACCATTGCTCCATTACCATCCGCTACGAGGATGCTCGAAAGCTGGTATTGGAAACTATGTCGGATTGACGGTCTCCTAATTGCGGAGATGTCGAGATAGAAAATGTACAGTACCAGTACAGAAAACACGAACGACTGATGGTGTCTGTCTAGGAGAGACTATAGTAGTAGATAGAGCATATGATTAGCCGTATTTCCACGCAATCGAGCCCAAAAGCACCTCATTTGAAGTCTTATGACCTTCTCGAAATGCGACAATATTCCTACAGCAAATCTACAACCAGAAAAAAAAATGCAATAAGATACAAAACAAAATGCACAGGTCCTCATCGCCCAATATCCGAACCAGTAAGCCCCTGCCACGGCCTCTCCAGATTCTGGGCAGGCGACAGAGGCGGGTTACCCCACAAATTATTCTGCGGCCCATGTCCAGGACTCGGACCAACCCCAATCCCCGACAACCCTCCACGCCCCCTCGCACCACCAAATATCGCCGTCCTCCGTGCCTGCCCCTGCGGCAATCCCATCCGCATCCCCGGCTGCAGCTCCATGGCTCTCTGCAACGGTGCGCCGCCGCCGCCAACTCCCTGTACAAATTGATTCTGCTGACTCTGGCTATCACCCCAATACGCCGAGCGCACACCACCACTAATATATCCATCTCCACCGCCTGTACCAGGACCACCAGGACCACCACCACCACCACCGCTCACTCGCCTCCGCCCCAAGAACGTCGAGAACCGCCCGCTTTCCACCCGCTCCAGATCCAGCGTCACGCCCGACGCCGCGACTGTTTCCTCATCGATACCCAACACCCGTCTCAGCTCCCCATTCTCCTTCTCCAGCCTCGCAATCTCCGCCTCCCTTTCCAGTGCCCAGTCGTCCCCGTCGCCCAGCGTATCAAGGAGACGCTCGAGCTCGGTGAGCGCGACGGGCGCGCCGGCCTCGTAGTCTGGGTCGAGCGTGCCGTCGAATATGGGGTCGGATGGATCGGAGGGTTCGCCGGAGAGGGAGCGGAGGAGCCCCCGGAGGTGATGCGAGAGGCGTTGAAGGGACTGGGCGGCTTCTGTCGAGGATGTGAGGTCAGAGGAGGATTGGGATTGGGATTCGCGCATGTGGAGAAGGGCTTCGTAGTGTCGTGTGAGCGTCAGCTCGTGTTGTTGTGCTGCCAGCTGTTGGTATGGGTATAGGTTTAGTTGTACATGTGCGTTGAGTAGGAATGCATGGACGAGAGACGTACGGCGTGGTTCCGAAATTTAGACATGATGGTTTCCATTGTTGATTCGTACTCCTTCAAGAGGAGGCTCAGCTGCTTGTTCTCGTGCAGCAGCGCTTGGTTCTCGATGATAACCCCAGCGTTCAGACGTTCCAGTTCAGATTCAAATGTTTCTATATACTATATATGTCAAGCCACACACACAACAAAGTCGCAGCTTCTCACCTTTCGAGATATCCGTATTAAATCGTCGCAGCGCGAACCCGGTCCCTGCATGCGCAGCCTCCGTCTATAGTCACGATAACCCAACATGAGGACACAGTCACTAGCGTCAATGCAATACCACATGCATACCTTGAGGGATCCCGCTTGTGCTTGAAGGGTATTCGTAAGTTTTTGATTGAGCGCGAGCTGCTCACTCAGGAAAGGTATCGAGACAAAGGTAGAAGTTGGCCGAGAAATATGTATGTGTACATGAAGTTTACAAGATCGAAGACGTTGAAAGCGATTGGAAAGGCTACAGAAACGAAGCGTCAAAATAAGATATACATACATCGCTGATACGACCCGCGTCCTCAAACCAAGGCCTCCCCGACCGTAAAATGCACATGGTCCCCCTCCCCCAATGTCAGCCTCACAGGTAGTCGTGGGTCGATGCGAACGGGTGCACTGTTCCCGACGAAAAAATCGCCACGGCTGAAATTGCGTGTGATCGCAGCCGTCTCCTCCTCCGTGAGGTTGCGTGGGCGTTTGTTCGGGCGAAACGTCGACGACGAGGCACCAGTGAAGGTGCCGTTGTAGTCGTAGTATTGCTGATGGGAGAGGGTGGGTGTCCCCTGAAGCGTGGCGTACATGGGCGGGGGTGCAAAGGACTGCACGGTGGGCGCTGTGTCCATGTTGATTGCGAAATCATGCAGGGGAGCTGTATTGTGCATACCGGGAGTGTGATGGGACTGGTCTGGCGCATCAGGGTCCGGGTACGCACACGTCTGGGCAAGACCGCGTTTCAAGCAGCTCTGTGGGTATAGGGGTTAGATTCGGACAATAGCAAGACGAGGGGGCAGAGTCAGCGGACCTGGCAGGGTAAAACCTCGCTGCATCGAGTCTTGCCGGTGTGACAAGCTACGCAAGCCCTGCGAACGGATGGTGTTTTAGCTAGAAAGGTACATTAGCATCCGGGCGATCGGCTGAAGGAGAGCAGGAAACGGACGTTTGCGGCCAGAATCGCTGGTTGATGAAGATGGGCCCTGGATGGGCTGGCTATTAAGGATATCTTGGGGATTGTGCTGCTGTTGGAGTTGTTGCTGGAGCTGCTGAGTGTCGATGGATGATGGAGCATCGGCGGCCGGAACGTCTGTGGGGAGGGCCGACATTTCAGGAGCAAACGGGCGAGAGACGGCTACAGACGGCCGCACAAACGGTCGAGCAAACGGGCGTCGGCAATCCCAAAATATCTCAGAATAATTACATAATCAGACCGGCAATCAACTTACCCGGTCCCGGTCCTAATTCCCAAAACTCCATTCCGCCTCCTCTCCCAACCGCCATGCCTACCTCTCCGCTGCATCCCCCAGTCCCGTTCTCCGACTTTGAGTTCACATTCGATCCCTCCCTCTCCAACCTCTTTCCGAACCCACCACCGTTACCGTCTTCCGCAGATCTCTTCTCGCCCGACGAGACACTCGATCTCCTTGGTTTCCTCGACAACTTTGGGGGGCTTGATTGGGAGCTGGCAGCGCAGGAGCCTGCGCACCCGGAATATTCACCAAACACACTTGCCCCATACTCCAACCCCCACCTCAATACCACCCCAGAACCCTCCACATCTTCCCGACCAGGGCGCAGCGCACGCTCCACCACCTCACGAGCAACCATTCATGCCTCCACCCCAGTAAACGAAGCCCGCGTGGATCGTGATGCGCGTGAACCTAGCCAAGCGCGAAGTACGTCCTCCGATACAACCTCCACCAACCATGCGAACGGCGACGACGAAGGGTCAGCGTCGCGCTCGAAACCGCTCCTGTCGACGCCACAGAAACGTCTTAACCACATCATGTCGGAGCAGAAACGGCGCAATGCTATCCGCGACGGCTACGCGCAACTCATAACGCTGCTTGCTCCGGCTGGATCGGGTCATGGGATCGGGATGCCGACCCGGGGCAGGCCAAAGGGGAGTGGCCTCCGGGGAAAGGGCCAGACCAAGGGAAAGAGTGGGGTGTTGTTCCGGGCAGTGGAATATTGTCGATGGCTAGAAGAGGGAAGAGATGCATTGCGGGAAGAGGTTTTGCGGGTAGAGGCTGCTGCTGGGATTCGACATTCATGACCCTTCTTTGTTCTTTGTGAGTGTTCTCGTCTTGAGATATCAAGTAGTCACTGAATGATCTCACTTGACTCCAGTTGTGTTTTCCATTTCCATCCTTCGTCGACACTTAATTGCATGGCATTATTATCGTAGAAATTCCAAAATAATACCCTCTCGTAGGCATACCCTGTAATTGTATATTGACAATCCGTTGTGCTGCATTACTACTGCATTTCACGACACGCCACCCGCTCATTGTCTCATCTCAACTCGTCAAGTTGCTTGTTCCCCGCAATAACCAATAACCCCGCAGCGCCCCTAAGGTAAAAATATCTCCGTAATTACGCGCACGTGATGGTGTACGCGCTTGACGCCGCCCATCACAACTTTCCGTTCACAACCTCACGATCATGATCGTGACTTGCAGCTGTTAACTGCTCCCAGGAATGGCACCGATACCGACGCCGCCCCCTGAACCGACCTGGCCCATACCCAAACTTAGTCTCCGTATTGATGATCTCGCTCACCCGGGCGTCGCCGTCTTCCTCGATGCAGTCAACCCATTGAATGCTCTCCGCGATGCTGTTAACGCCAGTTTCAAGTGGCTCTATACCCCAGAGACAGCGCACACCAAGTACGCTGTTCCCTCACATCTCATGTCTCTCACATATTCATAATGACTTCTTGTTGCTGAAAACCAGTGTACATACCCTGCTACTAGTTCTACGCTCTATGCCCGGTGTGGCGCACGCCACGGGCAGCGTGCACCACAAGGAAATTCACTTATCTCTCGACTACATCAAACAATCGGCCCACCGTGCGCGGGACGAGATTCTGGGCGTCTTGACCCACGAAACAGTGCACTGTTTCCAGTACGATGCACAGGGATCGTGTCCAGGAGGCTTGATCGAAGGTTTCGCGGGTACGTGACTATTGTATCCAGATACCCGTCCATCCGTCCCATTTCTCATCCCCCCCTCTCTCTTGTCCCTCCGGCGACCGTTCCATAATACTTCTTCTCACCACATCCCTACATCCAATTCCACAGACTACGTACGCCTCCGCGCGGGCTTCGCACTACCCCACTGGCACCGCCGCGGCGGGGGCACCTGGGACGCGGGGTACGAAACGACGGGGTATTTCCTGCACTGGCTGGAGGAGCGGTATGGGGACGGGACGGTGCAGGAGCTGAATGCGAAGATGGAGGGGGTGCAGTATGATGAGCGGATTTTTAAGAGGACGACGGGGAGGCCTGTGGTGAAGCTGTGGAGGATTTATTGTGCGGGGTTGGAGGAGACGCGCCCAGGGGTTGAGAGTTAGTGTGAGGGATCTTTTGGGAGGAAGCATGCAGATGCTCTGTGGAATTGTGTTGGCGTTGATCGCTATGTGTCGTGGCTTGGAATCACGGTGTGCTATGGTTCCCTCTATTTTCTCTGAGCGCCGCCATTTAGCCGTACCCTAATTGGGGCACTGGAGCCTCTCCAATTTTGACAACTTCATCGCCAGAGGGTCATTGAATAAATGGCAATGCCTCCCGAACTCCCCGCCTCGAAGGAACTAACCTCCATCCTTGAAGGAATATATGGATAGACTACAACGTTGAATGGGTTCAGAAGCGGAATCTAGTCGGATGAATACACAAGGGAAGTTATGAGTTATAAGTATTAATAATTTGCGACGAGGAAGGTACGTAGTACAGAAAACAGCAGAGATAAAAATGTATCGTAGGGTAAAACAACAAACTAACCTTAACTTTAAGACAAAGACCACAGACCAAGGGAAGAAATCGTTCATGCTATCCCCACTCTTCCTCAAGCTCCCGGGCCAAAAAGTCATCCTCCTCCTCTTCCTCGTCATCACCATCGTCCTCCCCTTCATCCATCGCTTCACCTTGCGGCAATACTGCGGAGATCTCAGTGGTCTTGAGCTCCAGTGCTGCAGTTGTTTCTGCTGCTAGTTCTTCTGCAGAAATGGAATCTTTCAGCCGCGAATATCCCGTTCTCTCAGCAGCAAGTTTCTTCCGCTTCGCCAGTGGTGACCGAAGCACTTCGACATCTTTCTTGCTCCCATTGACGCTCCCACCACCGTCCGACGGTGTAATACTGCGCAACCGCTTCCGACTCGTCCGCGGAGTATTGTTAACACTAAACCAACCGATCCCATCAACTTTATAATCCAAAATCGTCCACCGCGAAGATATGGGCGAGACAGAAAAAACTTACCTCTCGCTAATAACACTCTCCCCTCCATCCGTTCCATCGTCCTCCGAGACATTCCCACTTCTCATTCCACTCTCGCTCTTGCCATCCCCACCATCATCCTCGTCGTCGGATTCGTTCAGGAATGCGTCAACTTCATCATTGATTTCGTTCCAGTCAATCGCGCTAAGCCCAAGTGAAGCCGTGTCCTTCACCTCCATATTGGGCTCTTGGTCCCAATCATCGCCGTCCGGCTCGGGGTCAGACGATATCTGCTGCGACGAGTCCGTGACGGGGCTCGACGAAGTCGGTGCGACCGGCGGCTCGTCGAGGAGATACGCTGTCTCGTCTTGGTGCCGCCAGAGAGCGATGGAGTCGGTGAACCATGCGAGCCACACGATCTTGATTCCCCCGCGTTTGCGCGCCATGTCGACTTTGACTGTTCCGCGCTGCAGGATGTCAAGGTGTTTAACAGAGAGGCGCGGAGCTTATGTGATGAGAAACGTACTTTGGCTGCGACGACGTGGGTGATATCGGGCTTGAGCTCAGTGGAACATCGGGCACCAAACATGTGCGCCATGCGCCATATTTCGGTTGATTCGGGACGAGTGTCGAGTGGTATGACACTAGAGAAAAGGATGTGCACCCCTTCAAGAACTTCCGTTCGTATCCGGGGAATGATTTGCTGCGTATCATGAACCAGCGAAATTAGTATAAAGATCATAAAAGACAGGTTGAGAGACTGACAGTGACATCATATGGGGCCTTCTCTCGTTTGCTTAGTGGTTTCCGTTTACGAAATGCGTCGAAGGAGTTGAAGAACCGATCGTGTACCTCGTCCAAAAGCTGCAAAAGGCATCAGATATCCCGCACATCTGATTATCGGGTTGAACACACCTTTCCTACCCGCTCTAACTCAAAATCATCGTTCTTGAGCAGTGCCTTCCGGGCAACTTTCTCAGGCTTCGGTGTTGCCGACCTCTCCTCCTTTGCTGGCACCTCCGCAGCAGGCTTCTCAGGAGCGGGGTTCTCACTGGCGGGCTGGTGCTGATGGTGATGGTGGTGGTGATGCTCATGTGGAGGTTCACCTTCCGAAAGCGCCTCCTGTTTCTTCGCCAACGGCCGATCCTCCAGTTGTGCTTCCAACGCCAAACTATTCCTGGTCAACAAGGCATTTGTGGCGAGCTCCGCAGTTTCAGATTCTCCTGGGATTACCGGGGCTGGCTGCGACATGACTAGTGGCGTCGCTGGTGGGGTGCTGGAGTCAGGGGATGTTTCCTGTGTTTCCTGTGTTTCGGGAACCGTTTGCCTCGAATCGACGCCGCCAAGGAGAAGCGATCCCTTCCCTGCGCTACTTGACGGTACCGGAGTAGTAGGGATTGAAGGTATCAGCGGTTCAAGCTTCGGTAAAAATGTGGAATTGATATCGCCAATGCCAACAAAAAAATCATCTGCGGGGAGACATTGAGTATGGAGCGGACACCAATGGATATATGGAAGTTGACGAACAAGGAATAACTTTGATTAAATTAGGACTCCATTCCCATACATCCGCACGATCATCTATGATGACCACCATTGACGTATCGCAGGGAAATAGTCGCTGCAGACTTTTCTGGGTAAGACCTCGAGTAAAATTCAGCAGCTATTCTATGTGCGCGCGAACGCAATATAAACGAACTCACTGCCGCTTTCATCTCGACTAAGAAGACGCCCTCCGAAGATTTTGCCGTCAGGATCAATCGCAGCACACACCTCTTCGGCATATGCCCTCGTTCCCATGGTGTAAACGTGCATCTCGTACTTTTTGGCGGTCTCCTCGAGGAATTTTTTCCAGCCTGGCCTGAGAGGGGATGAGGGAGGCGCGTAGATCCCGAGACTGTAAATCTCTCTCACCTTGGTTTTATATAATACATACATCCCTCATTCTCGATTAACTTATGTTTCCCCTTCTGTGAGCCACGAGACAGTGGACCAAAGGATTCCGGACCCAGGCGAAACTTTTTGACGTCCTTAAGCGCCTCCCAATTGGGATTGCACTCATCGTCAGAGTCGCATGAGCTGTCATCGGACTCGTCAGAGGGTTTGCTAGACGACGCCTTGTTTGCTTGTCTTGCCTCCCAGGCTTCTCCTTCTGCGATCCATTCGCCGACTGTTGGATCGACCGTGGCGTGAACAATAGTTTGGTCGAGATCGACAATAAGAGAGAGTTTCCGTGCTTTGAGCAAGTTTTCAGCGGTCTCTCTCTCGATACGCTGGGCTTCTTCGAGCGACACGGTTGGACCAAAAGCAGAGTGTGTCATTTGAATAGATGCACGCGATGCGTCCGAGAAGCCGGTGTAGTCGGTGCTGAACAGGACGTTAGTCCAAACAAAACTATCTGCGAGGCAAATAAGCAACGTACTTGGTCATATCCTTGCCACAGAGAACACAGAGCCCGCTAAGCTGCATGCCATGTTTGCATGGTTCAATGACAACAACGACCGGATTCTCCTTTGCTTTGCGGAGCGAGATAACATCGCCGACCTTCGCGTTCCATTTTTCAACCGTGCCTTCAATAGCAGAGTCCCAGGTGCCAAATCGGGTTTCTGGTTGGGAGTCGGGCGTGGAGGCGAGATGAACGAAAGAATAGCCTAGGAGTCGCGTGCCACGTTGAATAGATGCCGTCGTAGCTGCATCTATGGATAGTATCTTTATAGGATAAGGGAAAGATGGTGGTAGATAAAGTTCTGTTGGACTGGACGCCATCTTGCTGAACCAGGAATGGTCCCGCTTCCAGATGCCGTGACCGTATGAGAGTGGAAGTCTTCTCGGAATTCGGAAGTTTGTCCAAACCTACCCTACGGTTCTTACCATCTAGTACCACGGCGTCCGTCAGGCCCGTGGCTTTTCGCGCTACATACCCTCGTGTATGCATCATCACTTTTTCAAACCGGTTCTATCTTTTGTAATGCGGGTCTACTCGAACTGCGCAGCTATTCAGACATCGGTGTCTGTTCTCAAACCACTATTTCAACAACGGGCGCCTGTCTATTCTTATCAGAACTCTCAACTTCACAAGCCTTCCCGATGAACATTTCCTGAGATCTCTATTTCCTGCCTGCTATATTGGGCTGAAATTGAATCATTTATAGCGCAACGCCTCCCGGATTGGATTGGGTAAACACTTTTACGCCTTGGGATACTTATCTCCAGCCAGTGGCCCTTGGGATCCGATTACCTAGTTGTCTTTCATGTGGAAATCACTGGTATCGTATTGCTGGATATGCATATATTGCTTGCGGGAAGCCAACGGAAAGCATTGCCGTCCGGGTAGTAAGCACATCAATGTGTTCCAATTTTAACACTTTATTTCTATTGAGCTACTTATTAGACAGTTATTAGACTGGATCCAAGTCCTGGCCTAATGCTTGCCAGCATGGCCACCATCGTTAGCACTGTCTATCATGCTAATGATCGTTTCGGACTGCAAGGATCGCGGGAGATGGCTACCTTGCTTATGAAAGTTTCGAGAATGCGCTGAATCAAATAAAGCGAATTCTGAACCCATAGAATGTGACCTCTGAGATCTGAGCCCTTTGTTTGGACACATAGTGAGGCTTCCTAAGGGTAAGAGGCAACCATAAGTATTCTTTTCTTGTGTTCGATTCCTCTTCAACGACTTCCA